>PVJO010007579.1:0-80893 GCA_004026905.1 Hystrix cristata
TGTCAGGTCTAGGCCAGTCTCTCAAGAAGTCACATCTGGGATTTTGTAATTAATAGGTCATGCCTACTTTCCCAGCCAGTTTTAGCCACGCCTCTCTCCTACCTCAGTTTCTCCCATCTCCCATGTGGGCACCTGAAAATTTTCACCATCTGACTGGCACTCTGGCTGTCTATGATCCCAGTCTGGGCACCTCTGTCTACGGTTTGTCCATCTGTTTGATTCCTTCCTGCCCTTTTGTGGTTGGAGGGGGCACCTGGAAGGGCAGTTTAGATTTGGAAATTAAATAAAGGGGACATGTGTGTGTGGCAAGACCCCCGCCATAAACTCAGGCAGCCACAGGCTATTGCAAACTGGCAGACTCGATGTTTCCTTGACAACTAGTAAGTGATGTGCTGTTAAGGGCTGACCTTTGAGCCCCCACTCGTAAAAAGGTAAAACTAAACAACAGGATCAACTAAATTGACCCAGCAGGCATCTCTAAAAAGTGAGGTAACTGCATTCTTAGGCAAAGTAGGTGAAAACTGTTGTAACCAATGTAATCAACCAATACCTGTATTCAAATAAGGTGAAAAATTGTGTATCCAATATATGGATTTAGTTGGTACCCTAAAATCTTGGTGGGTCAGGTTTCACAAATTCTACTCTCTTTGTTCCGTTCTGGCTCAGGTTTTGGATGCTAGTCCCCTGGGCCAGTGGCAGCACACTAAAACAGCTGTATTCTTGTGACTAGTCAATCTTGCCATTTCTTTGGCATTGATCTCCTCTCCTGCAACACTGTTGTTATGTCTGGGGAGGCTTGTACACCATGCCACACTATGCCATGCTGGACAACAGGCCACTGCTCTGCCACGTCATGCCACTGCTCTGCTGGAACCTGTAGCTCCTGGTGATCCTAAACCCAGTGTCAGTAAAAGAACTAAAGAAAACAGTTTAAGACAACTTATTTAAAGATAGGAAAGGAGGAAAAGAGAGATAACTCTGACAGACAGCTACTCAGAATTAGTAGGGAGAATTCGAAAGTGAATTGCTCATGGATTTCTGTCTGCAGCTCCTTTTATTGAGATCCTTGTCTCAGGTAGGCTCCTGCAATCTGATTGGCTCCCAGGCCTTTCATCCTAACCTTGGATCTCTTCCAGTCATAGAACTTTTCCTCTAGGATTATGGATGAACAAGTAGTTTAGGTTTAGAACAAGTAGTTTAGGTTTAAGTATTAAGTAAAGGGGTTTATGTTGATCACACTACTGGAACCTCTCCAATCTTAGTTTCTTTGTCTTTGTCTTTCTGATTGTTCCAGGCAGAGGCCACTGCCCTTAGTAAGTCTCTCCATTAATATCTAACAAAGCTCAACAAAGCCTTCATCTTATCTTTTTCCTACTTATGGGGCCCCTATCCCTACATTTATATGATCTGCCACTCCCATCCCGAACCCTTTTATCTTTGGTTTTTATATATATATATATATATATATATATATATATATATATATATATATATATATATATATAATTTGCCTTCAAACTCTCTTCTCTTGCCTTTTGTATGTTTTTTTATCTTTTATTTTTGTTTCTGTATTACTTTCTATTTTTTCATGATTAATAAAATAAAGGAGCCAATAATTCATTCATAGAGTGGGAAACTATTCAACATCTCATTTCATTCAGATAGATCTATAATTACTATTCTTATTTATAAATATTGTATTCTTTTCTTGCCGGAGAATCCATATTTTAAGAACTTCTCTGAGCTTCAGAGATCGATGATGGCTTTACAACCTGAACTTTTAAAAATTAAAGAAAGTCTCCAAAGAATTAAGATGTGAACCACTCTTCTATTTGGGATTGATGGAACATTTGAATAGCAGAACATTGTGATGGGAATATACATGCCCTAGTAAACTATGGGTATTTTCAAAGGGGCTGAGGCAAGAAGAAGTTTCTAAGAGACTAAAATAAGGATTGGTCAGATATTTTAAAGTAATAGTCCCTGCTCACATTCTTAACAGAATGATATCAGTCTGAGGTTGAAAGGTTCTAGGCAGATCCTTGTAGAAGTATTTTTTGTAGAAGGTTGTGATAGTTTCTGTACAAATGTGGTTCTGGCAATCTTTTGCAATAGTTTTATTAGCTGATTATACCTGTGTTAGTCAACTTTCTGTCTCAATGACAACTGAGAATATCAAGTTAATGGAGGAAAGGTTTATTTTGGCTCATATTTTCGGAAGTTTCAGTCCATGGTTGCTTGACTATTGCCTTAAACATCTGGTAGCACCATATATCATGGTGCAAGCATGAGTGTAAAGATGCTACTCACTTCACAGCAGTGGAGAAGGGGAGGGACTAGGATCTCAGTATACCATTCACTGGCACACTCCTGGTGACCTTAGTTCCTCCCACTGGGCCCCACAGCCTAAAGGCTTCACTACCTCCCAATAGCAGCAGAGGCTGGTGACTAAGCCTTTAACACATGGCCTTTGGGGCACATTATAGAGAGAAGCTATAGCAACATGCAAGAACCTGTCCTTTATAGTCTCTTGGCCTTGTTTACTTTTGTGGTGTAGAGTTGGAACAAGTGATTCCATTTTTTTTTTTTACCAAGAACATTTATTGGTACATTGTATACATAATTATCACATTCATCATGGTTATTTTGTACCTGTACATGAAGTGATTCCATTTTGATTCTGACAGTCTTCATGTTTCTTTTACAGCATTTATGTAAGTCATCAGATAGCCAGAAACTCAAATTTTAGTACAGAGTTTTCTATCCTGGTCTGCCAGGTGACAGAGGTGAGAGAATGAGGCTTTCAGAAAGATCAGGGTGGGGGTGGGATGTGAAAAAGAAAGCCAGATATGGGAAGGCTAATAAACTCACCAGATCTAAATCCAGGGTCAGGAGGTTTGGAAAATAGAGAATCCACCTGGACCCCGGGTCCACCATAGATGCCATCTTCGGAGAGGGTTTAGCACCCCGAAGGAAGAGCTCAAACCTCAGTGGCAGCCATGCCCTTGGAAAAGCCTCCTTGCCTTTCTCCCCTCCTCCCTAGGAAGGTGAGCATGTATGCAAGATACTTACAGGTCAGGGATTCAGAGAAACTGAAATCTCTTGAGGGATATTTGAGAGGGTACCACAGGGGCCTTGGTGAGGTTGAAGATGGGAACAAGCTCCTGATTAGAGGCCCTGTTCTGAGTGCTGAGAAGACCGCAGCTCTATGCCAATAAGCAGCTTCTGTGCACAGTGAGACCCTAGGGAAAGGGGAGACCAAACCAGCCAGGGAATAGGCACTTGCCCTGTCTTCCCCCAAGCTGGGAATATTGTGCCCATGGGACATCCTGCTTACTGTCCACAGCCCACCATCACACACCCACATGGGAACCCCTACCATCCCTTGCCAGAGGCTGCTGTACACAGCAGGGCTCAAGTCTTTTCCAAATTTCTGGGTTAGAAAGTGCAGCTCTGGGGAGAGTTAACTGAATGAGAAAGGGCCACAGAGAGAGAGAGAGAGAGAAAGAGAGAGAGAGAGAGAGAGAGAGAGAGAGAGAGAGAGTAGCTCCCTTACCACAGAGTATTCAGCAGCACACAGCAGAAGCTTTTGGGAGAAGAATATAGAAACAGCTACAGGTTTTGCCGAAAAAGGAAAGGAGCAGAGATTGAGAGGACTCTGGCAGAAATCAACAGAAAACTGGGTACTGAGCTAAACTCTCCATGAATTAACTGAGCAGGCTGGATTTTAAGACAAAAGCAAAGGCCTACTGGTGGTTATGTCCAGAGCAAGGCTGGCAGCAGAGAGGCAGGGTCCCGGAGGCCATTAGGATTAACATGCCTCCTCTCATACAGGTAGGAAGTTGGGCATGGTGGGGGGGACCAACTCCAAGACCTGCAATAACAGACAACATGCTGTGAGCATGAGGTGGCAGTAGCATATAAAATGTAAATGGATGGATTTTTAATGGAACTGCCTAGGAAGAAACAGCTTTCATGGCATAAGACCTTCCAGAAACCATGGTGCAGGGCCACCACCAGAAGGAGAAGAAGTCAAGGATATTCCTGGGGAAGGGGTAGAATCTTAGCTGGGATTTAAGGTCCAGGAAATGTCAACTCAACACAGTAGGGAGCCTCTGGATCAGAGTACTCTGAATGCAGCAGTGGCTCAGGGTCTTTTGCAGCCCTTAAGTTGTCTTATCAATGGCTAACACATCTGGGTATGGTTTCATGGGGTTTTCAAAGCAAATAGATCGTAAAGGGCTGAAAATGTGCATAATGTGGTCTGTGTTAAGAACAACTGGATGTAGAAGAGTTCTTAGTGTCCATTGTCACTTGTAGCAGCCTTTCAGCCTCAGTGCACCTTCACCTCCGAAGGGATGGGCAGACTCTCTGCTTGACCAAACTTTAGTTTATCTCCTTTAGTCTTCTCCTAAACCTATTTCTGCACTGTTCGGTAAAATGTACTTTTAGCAAGAACGCTGCTAATTCAGTTTAGCAAGAACCCCCCACCCTTGCTGACTATCACCCTCAATAAATGACCGGGTTCCCCTTCCTGCTCCATCCCCCTGGCTAAAGTTCACTACCTTCCTGCAGAGCATCCTAACTGGTCCCTGGATTCCTCCTTCTGACACCAGTCTCTGAAGTGGAACTCTGATGATGTTCCTCCCTGTTCAGATTCATCTTATGACTTAAAAGCTATCTTTCCAACGTTGCAAAGAGACAGTAGGGTTAAATCTCCAGTGGAGGAGCCTCTCTGTGCTCTCAGAGTCGCCTGGCATTCCTTGCCCTTCTTGAGGATAAATCTTTTGATACTCTCTCTGAGCTAAAGCCCCCAAAACTTTCTGTCCCATCTAGATAGCTGCTCAGCTTATGGCTTTGCTTTTGCCTTGATTTTCTCAGTACAATAAATCCGCAAGTTGCCCCTTACTGCCAAGTGTCCATAACATAAATGATAAAATGGCGGCAGAATGGTCAAAAAGAGAGCAAAAATCCTTCTTTCTTAAGAAGTTCCCACACAGATATCATGTAGGAAACTGAACCTGTCAGAGGGAATAACTTTCCAGAATCTAACAATACATTGTAAGGTTTGAGAAACCTTGAATTGGCCAGTTAGATTGCCTCCTTACTTAGTCATTCCACATTTGCTTTATCTCTTCCAGGCATCTTCAGCTCATCCTCCTTTGTTTTCTTTTTTTGGAAAGAAGATTGAGCTCCAGCCTCCTGGGACTGGCACCTACACGTTCTGCCACTTCTTTTTGGCTGAGGAGAGGACAGAGTACTGGTTATGATATAGGAATAGGGCATGGCCTGACCTGGCTGGGAAGATAGACATGACCTTGGGGAGTGGCTTTGACCTGACGTCAGCCTGGGGCACGAAATTCCAATCACCCCTTTTCTCACAGGATGGAGAAACTCTCAGGAGAACAGAATCCAGATAAATGTGAATGGCACCACGAGTTGGCGCTCTTGCCTCTCTCGCCCCCTCACTCGCCCCCTCTCTCCCTGCGCTCTCCCTTCTGCCTTGCACGCTTACCCCCTGCTCCCTAGTCTCCCAGGCCTTTTCAGATTCCTAACTGCAGCGTCAGCTATTTTACTCACCTGGCCAAACCAGTCTCCCTTTTGTTACTTAAATAAACTTTCCTAATGCCCTAAAATTCCCTCCTGCAGTTCATTTGCCTGCGCAAATAAAGAACCTGGAGATATATTTTCTGAATTCCCCTTCCCATCCGACAACAGTTATGTGCTCAGCAGGAGGAAGACTGGAAAAGTTGCTTCAAGTTCTATTTTGCACTGTTGGTTACATTACTGTACCCTTCAAGGGCACACCTCCCACAACCAAGCTTCCTGCCATCAGACCTCATTTTCTAAAGGTTTGACAGCTTCCCAAAATTGCCACAGGCTAGGAGTAAGCCTTCAACATATGGGTCTCTGAGGGACCATTCAAATCCAAACCATCCAAACCACAGTACCCAGTCACCTTCAACCTCCACCCCTATTTCTCTGCTTCCTCTTAGAGCAAAATGGCTTCAAAATAGAGATCGCTCTCCACCTCAGATATCTCTCTCCCAGCTGGGTACAGTGTCACACATCTGCATCCCTCCTACTCTGGAAGCTGAAGCAAGAGGATTGTGGGTCCCTGAACTTCGAGGACATCCTGCACAACATAATGGAGACCCTGTCACAAACAAAGACAAAAATAAAATATGTGTCTGTTTCCTTTCACTATTTGAGCTATTCCAATTCCTCCCTTAACCTCTGCACTACACTGAAATCCTCTTGTTGTCACCAACGACCTTTTGAAAAGTCCAGATGTCAATTTTAAGCCTCATTTAACGGTAAGAATCACCTTTGTGGAAACTCAGACAACAACGCTGTAAAGTACAGCACTTTTACACGCAAAGTACTGTGAGCTAACAAATATTAGAAGACTTTAGAAGCAGCCACAGAACCAAGATTTTGATCTTCAGCCTTCAGGTCTCTGTCCTTCATTTTCCCCCAAATTAGTCATAGAAATCAGACTTCCTGTTCCGGAACCTAGGTCGGAGAGACTTAGAACCCCTTTCCTCCAAGGTACAAAACTGTTTGCCTGAGCGAACTCTTGGCAGCACTGGTGGCTGAATTAAGAGGGTGAGAGTGTCACCTACTGGAGGGACCTAGGACACTCCCTAAGCAGCATTTGTTCACAGACAGCTGCCTGCTAATAGTTATTTGCAGCTAAAACACTAAATCAATAGTTAATAAACCATCCAGTAAAAGGATTGTTGACTTGCAAAAAATAGGAAGTCTTGAGTTACTAACTGAGTTCTTTGTTGGCTTTATGACCATGTGAATCAAGTGTGACACCATTCCCACAGGAAGGGGTGCTCAAAACTCTGCTGTCTTTGGTTCCACACACCTAATCTGGTCCTTTCCTGGACCAGAGCCTGAAGAAAACCTCTCTCGATATTTTATGTAAAAGCAAGCATATTTTTACTTTAAAACTTTGAAGTTGTCCAGCAAAAAACAAACTACGCTTTTCACTAGCTCTTTAATTGGGCTCAAAATTTAAAATTGATCAATTGATCATTTAATGGTAAAATGTACCCATTTCTTCAAATGGTTTCCTTGTCAAATTTAAACAAGTGTAGAAGATCTAGGCCCACTGGCCAGATGTGTGGTTATGTAGGAAAATGGCCTTACTCTTCATATTTCCTAAATATTGAAATATTTAGGGAGAGGAAGATGTAATGATATAAACAATTTACTTTAATATCTCTAGTAGAAACCAGACAGCTAATATGGTGAAACAATTTTGACTAGTGTGTGGTGGATCGTCTCTGACATGGCCCTGTAACTGGACAGGGGGCTAGGAGGTTTCTACACCCACCCTACCCATAGAATTAAATTACAGGTCTGCACTGTCTCCTGCCACAGAGAAAGTTTTCAGGACACATCAATAAGCATAAAGGGATTTATCAGGCAGAGACTTAAAAGTACACATTCAAAGAAATAGAGAAAGGTATGTTCTGATCTGGAGCTGGGTGTGTTTATGGGGTCTTGAGGGGTGACTTCGAAATGAGTGATCTAGGACATGTATTCCTACTACCTGTCAGGTTACCTATCTGGTGCAGGCTATGTTACAGTGGGAATCATTTACCTGTGTTTCAGGTTGAGATCTGCTGCCTCCTAATAATGAGGTAGGAATAGGCTGTGGCTTGACCTGGCTGGGAAGATGGACATGACCTGGGGGAAATGGCCTTGACCTGACGTCAGCCTGGGGTGCAAAATTCCAATCACCCCTCTTCTCACAGGATCAGGAAACTCTCACGAGAACAGAATCCAGATGTGAATGGCACCACGAGATCAACCCTCTCGCCCTCTCATCCTCTTATCCTCTTGCTCTCTTAACTCCCCTTTGCCCCCTGCTCCCTAACCTATGCTCTGTCTTTAGCTCCCTAGCCTCCCAGGCCTTTTCAGACCCCTAACTGCAGCAGTGGCTGGCTATTTTATTCACTGGCGAAACCAGTCTCCCTTTTGTTACTTAAATAAACCTCATTAACAACCTAAAATTTGCTCCTTCAATTCATCGCCTGCGCGAATAAAGAACCTGGAAATATCCTCTCTGAATGCCCCTTATCCTCCTACAGCAATAATGCTGTTCCCTTGAGGATGGAGGTCTGCAGAAGGAAGTGCAATTTACAGGTGAAATGCATGGGCCCAGAGCTCAATTAACAGGCTTACCGTGTCTTTAAGAAGTTTAGGAATTCTTTTTTAATGAATTTACTGGAAGGGAAAAAACCTTGAGTAACTTTTGTGTCCTGAAGCTGCAGTTTTTCTTTAAAGTTCAGTTTTAAAATTCTCATTTACCTTGAATCCATTCTACCTGTTGTTATTTCTTCTGTCCTACCTTAGCCCCGAAGAGCCTGCCTGGACCGTCAGACCATCTCCCTGAATGTGGGCATGTAACTCACTTCTGATAGCAGGTCCCCCAAAATGAAGACTATGGCTCTCTCACTCTATCTCTCTTTCTTACAGGAAGCCACAGGTCTGTCCCAGGGAGATGCTACAGGTCTGGGAGTGGAAGCTACAGAGGCTCTGGGGGACCTTCAAATGACCTTTAAACTGAGACTTCTAATCATTGTTAAATATCTAAGTGTGCGGTTAATCCTGAGTGACCAAAGAGCTCCAGTGAGGAGGGAGAAAAGAATGAGACAGAAGATTAGGGTGTGAGGCAACTGGCTGGTCAAGTGAGCACAGCCTGAAGATACTGTCTTCAATTCCTCTCACATGAAATCAAGCAGGCTTTTGGTAAGATGGCCTGAACCTGACATCAGCCTGAGGAGCCGGAATACAAAAACTGCTGCCACTAAGCTCCTGGCCACCGTGTTCTCTCTTTCACAATGGTCTGCTCTCTACTGATCCCTATATTGTTCTCTGGGCCCCAAGGCTCAGAATGAGGAGATAAACCTGACCTAAGGCCACAGTGTACTTTGAGTATCCATGTAAAAACTCACTGGACCTCCCTCCCCAGGCTTTGTCACCAGGTATCAGAAGACAGACTGGTTCAAGGGTGACGCTCCCAGGAGGGCTCCTGCAACCTAGGTTTGCCTTTTGGTACACCACTGCCTGCTTCCTCCACATTTCTCTAAAAACCAAACCTCTCTCAAGGTGAATTTATTTTAAGCCCCTATTTTTACTTCAGAGAATTTATTTTTTTTGCTTTTTTTATGACCGTGTTTTCTGCAAATAAAACTGCAGGGGGTTGTATTATTTAGAAACTAAAAGCCTTGTTGATTATCCTCCTCTGGATGTGACCACATTTGGAAAATGGAAATCGATTGTGGACATCTATTGAGAGATGATTTTCTGTGACCTGAGTTGGTCACTTACCAGTCACTGAGATGAGCGTCTCTGACTACACTGGATTTCCTCACTGGCATGGGAGGTCGCAGCCACGACAGTGCAGATTCACCATTTGATTTAAAGAACATCAGCAGGGCTAATACCATTGCCTATGAGAACTGTAGGCAAGCTCCTTCCTGTTAATGAAAATGTGCTTGGAAGGACCATGAGTAAAAGATGTTCTCTGTACTTCTAGAAGGCTGCCAGTAGGAACATACTCTATGGTTTGCAAAGATGGCTATGTTACACCATTTGTAGCATAATGGGAAAAATATGGCTGGAGTATAGCTCAGTAGTAAAGCATGTGCTTAGCATGTGGGAGCCTCTGTGTTCAATCCCAAGCATTAAAAAATTTAAACATTATGGGAAAAACCAAAAACCTGAAGGGTTAGTTTGCGCTGCCGTAACAAAACAATATACACTGGGCAACTGAAACAACACAAATTTATTTTCTTACAATTCTGGGGGCTGAAAGTCCAAGATCAACGTGTTGGCAGATTTGGTTTCTCCTGAGACCTTTCTCATTGACATGTAGATGATTGTTTTCTTCTGTGTTCTCCCAACAGTTAGAAAAAAAAAAATCCCTACGTCCATCAACAAGTGATGGATAAACAGCATAGTATACACACAGTGAGTTATTATTTAGTCGCAAGAAGAAGTGAAGACCTGGTACATGCTACCACACCACGTGGATAAACCAGAAAACCCATCACACTACGTGAAATAAGCCAAATGCAAAGCAGCAAACACGGGCTGTGGGTGCAGCTCAATAGTAGAGCGTTTAGCTAGCACATGGGGGCCCAGGTTCAATTCCTAGCACCACAAAAAGTAACACACAGTGACAAAAGCCGCATGAAAGATATCCAGGAAAGGAAAATTCATACAGACAGAAAGTAGCCCAGCCAGAAGAAGCACAAAGACAGGCAGAGACTCCAGTTGCAGCTCTCCTGTGGATCCCAGTGAACAGCCCATGGGGACAGCTTTAAAGGCACAAAGATCCCTTCACACCAAATTGACTGCAGAGCATTTGCTACAGTGATTACTTGCTGTGCTGAGAACATGACAGTGTTTAATCTTGGGTATCCTGGTTCCCACACATTTTATCTTCTGGAGGTTGGATTGCTGGCTCCAGTCTTATCTGTTCACAGCTGATAACAAGAAAGAGTGCCCCCCCACCCCAGGCAAGGGACCCACCTTCCCCCACTTCAGCCATTCCCAGGGAACTCTCACAAGCCAGGTTTTGTTGATGGGAACTCTCCCTGCAAGGAGATGCAAAACTTCTTTTATTAGACCTTTGAGCAAGTGACACACCTCGGGACCACAAAGGCCTGGGGAGAGTAAGTGACAGCATGGTGAAAAATAGTTTATCAGCAGCTTTATCACAGTGGCCGTCAGCTCTGATGCCTGATGCTCCCCAGAGCCAACTAAATCTTAAGCAAACACCCAGAGATAGAAGTTCTGAGAGTGTTTCTTGCACTCAGTTCTGTCTTGTAGACAAAACATTTTCTCTCCTTTTGCTACAGTTTCCATTTGTAAAGATATTTAAAACCTCATTTGAGGATCTGGGGATATAGCTCAGTGGTATAACATTTGTCTGGCATGTATATGACCTGGGTTCAATCTCCAGCACCCCAAAAACCTTGTTTGATGTGTGAAATACCACAAAGTCTGGAATTAGCTTTTAAAAACTCCAAGAAATTGACCATGGGAAGAAATAAGACTGTCGACAGTTAATACTTATATGGTGAACCTGAGTTTACTGAACCATTCTCCCAGCTTTTGTGTATGTTTGGAAATGTCCAACATAAAAACTTTAATAAAGAAATTGTGTGAGGAATTAGATTTTAGGTGATCCATTTAAAACTTTACTATTATCAGAAAGTTTTTGTTTCCATAATGTTCTCTAAAGTGAAAAAATGTTTTTAACTTTTTTAAACAAAGAAATACAGTCCTTTAACTTTATGTATGTTTTTATTTCAATATACAACTCATTTCAGTCATATAGAAGTTTCTCTTAAAGTCATAAAATGGCAGTTGGAGATGTAGCTCAGTGGAAGCAAGCACAAGGGCCTGAGTTCGATGCCCAGCACCCAAAATTTTTTTTTAAAAGATAAAAAAAGTCAGAAAATGTATTTACTTTTTGTTATAAATTATATTATGAACCAATAATAACTACTCAATTTTAAAATGAACCTTTTATAGCTGCACTTGGAGATGTTTGCTGAAGCCCCGAGGTGCCATCTTCCATGAGTTTTGCGCCCTCAAGTCTGCCAGGCTGATCTCGGAAGCTTGCAGAAGGCTTCATTAGGAGGCCTTGTGGCAGCCAGGCTTCCCAGTACCCCGCTACTATAATGATCTCTGTAATAAACCTCACATTTAAAGGGGTAAGAAATCCAATCAGTGTCAAAAACTATTCCAACTTTTTGGGAAGTACCTTAATTTTTAGAAATCAGTTTTTATTTTAAAATCCTATTTGCCATGCTGAGTTGTAAGGTGTTCTCTAGGGCTGATAAAAGGGTCCCAGTTCTGATCTTGGCAAGTAGAAAAACTGAGGCTTGGTGCTGGAAGTCGCTCCCTGGGCGGTGTCAGGTGGTGAGTAGGGGCTCCTTCTGTGTGCAGCAGGCTTTGCATGCCACACTCTATGGGCTTCTCATGCTTACTTGTGTGTTTCATGGTTTTCAAAGTCTCACTCCCAAGGGCCTTAACATTTCAAAGCCTCAGTTTTCTCCCCTTTCACATGGTGGTAAGAATAGTGCCTCCCACAGGAAGTGTTGTAGCAGTAAGGACGCACCTCAGAAAACAGGGGTGGCAATGCACCCCCTGCTCATGATATCCCACACAGCAGCTTCCCTCTCTAGCTGGGCCGCCTCACCACCTCCAGGACAAGGAGTATACAGTAGAAAAATCTCCATTTTCCTATGAAAGCTTTTCTGTTTGTGTTGGGTTTTAATTAATTACTTTGTTTTTCACTGAGGAGAAACTTGTCCCCTTGGTCATCAATATTTTACATCAGGGACTGGCCACCCCTGCCGCTATCAACACTGTAAATACTGCTGGGGCGAGGTGTGGGTGGGATGTCTGCTCAGCCTGTGTCTCCACCCCTCCTCAGCCATGACTGGAGTCTGAGGGACAGTCCTTCGGACTCCTAGCTGTCACAGCAGGAGTTTCTGACTGGTTTCCACAGCGGAATGGAAAGGTCTCATGGCTGTCTGTCTGGGCCGAAGGAAAGAAACATCTGTGCCTCTAGTACAAACCCACTCTGTGTCCTGATGCGGTTGTTCCGGGGAGTGGAGTAAAGATACCTCCTAGGACGAAAACTGTCCAGACTCAACCTCCTGGAAATTGATTTTCACTGTCCTGATGAGGGAAGGACACGTGCACGCCAAGAGGACTCGTCAGTGAGAAAATGACCTGCAGGCACCGTGTCAGGTAAGAGCAGAAGTCACCTGGATCATAGCTGCAGTACGGCTCTCAGGATAAACTGCAGGCCATGACTTTCTGTTAGAGGAAGAATGCACTTTCCATCTCCAAATCTTTCTAAATTATGACAACATTAATCAAAATTTAAATTCCAAAATGATTGCAATTTATTTATTAGATATTTTACAGTTATATATTTATACATAACCATTGCATTACATTTTTAATTTCAGCTTTCAAACTTAAATAATTTTCTTAAATATTCTAGACTGCTGTGTCTAATCAGTTTGGCATTACCGATCATCCACTTGGGAAAGAGTAAGGAGAATTTTATTCATAGTCTCAGTTATAATTTAATACAATATCTGTGTCTCCATCATTATCAGCCTCATATCTAATATTTTTGAAAGGCTGTCACGGAGAGAAACCTAAAGGTGACAGAGAAATCAGCAAAGTCACAGCTCCAAAGCTCCAGGCGACAACACTCCCCGGGACTGGGAATCATTTCAGGGGGCGAAACGGAAGCGACGAGGGCTGGAGGCCTCAACATTCTCCGCTCTATTCTGGCGTCTACGGAGACCGTAAGTCTCCTCCCCGAGCGAGAAACCTTTGCGGTGATTATGGTCAGTGGAACCTGAGTTTAAGATCTGGAAAAAATCTGGAAAAAAAATTGGGATAAATTACAGATAAAGCAAGCAAACAACAGAGACTATCTCATTATCTTCATATCATAAATTACTGCAAAAATTTTTCCTAGTGAGGTGCCTATTCTTTTAAAAGTCTTGGTATTCGTAAAGTGATGCATTTGATAAACGCTGTATCGGCTTATCACAGGCCAGGGGCTGCAGGCTCCAGGTCCCCAGGAGGTGGGCTGGCGGCGTCAGGCCTGTTGGGTGGTCCCGCCTGGGAGGCCTGTCTTTAATCACTGCCCCAGGAAGCCACGGCCTGACTTTAACATGTGAAAGGAAGGGGAGAGAGACGCCACTTGCTGGGTGTACCCGGGCCCCTCCTGACCGCGTGAGCCCCTTGGTAGCTTGTTTTTAATCCCTGAATTAAGAAGCAGAGTTTACCCGAGCACACACGCTCAGCAGGGAGTGGACTTTGTTGCTTCCCGGGCGGTCGCGTCCTGTGCTCTCCCGCGGAGACGGGCGCGGGCCGGGCCGAGCGCAGGGTGACGCCCGGCGACCCCACAGGTGCGCCGCCGCCGCGCTGCTGCAGGAACGGGGGCACCTGCGTGCTGGGCAGCTTCTGCGTGTGCCCAGCGCACTTCACCGGCCGCTACTGCGAGCACGACCAGAGGCGCAGGTGGGCGCGGGGCCCGCGGGGGGCGGAGCGGGGCGGCGCGGGGGGGACAGGGGCCTCGGAGGATGGCGCTGACTCGGTTCCCTCTCCGCAGCGACTGCGGCGCCCTGGGGCACGGAGCCTGGACCGTCCGCGGCTGCCGCCTCTGCAGGTGCGTGTTCGGGGCTCTGCACTGCCTGCCCAGCCAGACGCCCGACCGCTGCGGTAAGAGGACCGGACGGTGCGCCACCCTCAGGCGTGCACCGCGCCTTTGCCGTCGTCGCCCACCTTTACAGCATCTCGTGTGTCAGGGGCACGAAACTAGCAGACCAGGTTGAGTCATCACTCGAAAAGGTCACGCGCTTTGTGAATCGCCTAGTGGATTATTATTTAAAATGTTCAAGTTTTTTAAATATCCAAATTACCGGGTTTAACCGATTTCCGGTGTCCTTAGCGTCCTGGACAGTGAGCCAGTTTCGGGAGCTGACCTGCTGGTAAGGGGTTAAACCTGCAGCCGGGTTAGCTGAGTGAATCAGAGTGGAAGGACCAGGCCTCCTCACCGCCTGCCTGGGCAGGAGCGGCCCTTCAGGAGCGGACAGCGCCACGTTTCAGTTCCGCCTCCAGCGTTCTCCCTCCTCTCCTTTCCATCAGCGTTGGGCCAGCTCGGGGAAGGCACCGCCCTTCCTTCCACCCAAGTCTCCTCATCCGCACTGCAGGGACGCGCTAGTGGGGCAAAGCCCTTCAGGTCCTCGTTCTGCCCGCAGTCTTGCTCTTGGTAGGCCCGTGAATGGAGGAGCACATCAATGAACACTCAGCTCTTGACCTACCTTCGCGTCCCTTCCCAACTAACTTCTGCTTGGCGCCAACTTCTGCTTCTGCTAAGGCAGACTGGTATTCCATGGAATATGTCCTCTTTTCCCTTCCCATCATAGACTTATTCCCCCAAGGCCCCTTTTGCCTGTGTGAGTCCTCCATTTGCTGGGCTTAGATCAGAGGACAGATTTTGGGAGTCTGCCTCAGAATTGCAGATGAAACTGCACAGTCTCAGAGGCACATCGGTTTGCACCTGCAGTTGCCCCCCTCCCACACACAGTGGGAATGTGGGAAAGGGTGTAGCTGGGGTCGTTTCCAGGCTCCCGTGCAAAGGGTCACAGGGCAGGGACTGGGTAGCAGGATATCTGATCACTTGGGCGGGGGCAGTGCTGGAGATGGAACTCAGGGCCTTGTGCTTGCTAGGCAAGCACTCTTGCCACTTGAGCTAAATCCTCAACCCCTCTGATCGCTATTTTATGTACCACTTGGAAATACCCAAGGCTCAGACTGCTGTCTGTCTGCCATAGACAGTGACAAATGGCTTCTGAAAGTGTGCCTTCTATGATCAAAGCTGTACAAAACAATGCACTCTTCTTTCAGAGTAATTTGTCAGGCACAGGAAGGGGACAATAACACCATTGTGCTCTTTGATCCATTGGTCCCACTTCAGGGCGAATTGCGTTGATGGTGGTGAGGGCTGTGCCGACAGTGGACATGACATGAGGGTGACCGATAATGACAGTAACTGCATCTGCGAACTCTCCATTTACTTGAGGCACTTTGTGCCCACCAACCCATTTAGCTCCTGTTATATAGCCTGCGAAACAGGTATCACACCTTTTATATGTGAGGAAACTGAGGCTCAGAAACCTTAACTCCTATAGATGGTAAATGAACTGTTGTGCCATTCTTGTACCTCTCCTTTAAGAATACCCCTTGATATGAAAAGAATGAAGATATTTTGATAGTGTTATTGAGAATATTGAAAATTTGGCCATGTTCTAAATCTGACAGCACAGGAGAAGACAAGAAAATATTTTAAATTATTTAATGAAATATCATAAGAGGATAAGGAAGATGGAGTGAAAAGTTTATGACAGTTTGAAAAGACATTTACAGATGGGAAGGATTGCAAAGCTCAGGCACCCCACACCCCTCCGCTGCTCAGACCCTCAGGTCTAGGGATCCCCAGGGTCATTTGTTTTGCAAGTTCAAGAATGAAAAGCTTCCAGCTGACAGGGTTCTTTGCTCAGGCCTTACACCCGAGTATGGCTGCAGATGGGAAACTCAGAAACACTGGATTGGCTCTCGCCTCGAGGCATGATACTGCATTCCTCCAGAATGATCTCTAAAAACCCCATGACTAAAATGAAATAAAAATTTGAGCATGTTTCCCATTCAGCGGTGGAGATACAGTTGCCATGCCAAGCATGCACAAACTTCATTTCACTTATGTTTTCATTCTCACATAGGCACAAGAACTCAGAGTGTCCTGAGTGCTGGGATCACAGGCATGTACCACCAGGCCGGCAAGACTTCTAATATATACTTATTAAAAGATCCTTTTAAGGCTTAGCCATAGCAGAGATCTTTATGACGTCTATTGGTCTTCTTTGTTATTTCACAGTTTTATTTGTATTAGTACCTGAGTATTAGTACATTTACAGTACATAATGATTACTTTCATCGTGGGGAGTTGGTACATGTATATGACACATCTTAATTCTGTTTACATCCTCTACCTGTCATTTCTTGGTCTCCTTTCCATTTGCAAAAGATCCATGTCTATGTTTCCTACTACCTGTCTTTTCTTTTGCTCTGTATTTATGCTTCAGATTTCTCATATAAGAGAAACCATGTAATATATAAGCTTGTATGTCTGGTTTACTTCACTTAACATCATGTTCTCAAGACGCATTCATTTTTCTACAAATTAATCAAATTTATCCTTCTTGATAGCATAGTTATATTCCAGTGTGAATAAGCACTGCATTTCTTTATCTGTTCTCCTGTTGATGGACAGGTAACCCACTTCCAAGACATAGCTATTATGAGTTATGCTGCTATAAACATGGATATTCTTGGATCATTGTAATTTGATACTTTAACTGTACTGGGAAGATAGCTGCAAGGGAATAACTGGCTCGAATGGAATTTCTACTTTTGGTTTTTTGAAGACTCTTCATACTGATTTCCATTGTGGAAATCAGTTGCACTAGTTTACAACCTCACCAGCAGTGGAGAATGATTTCTTTTTCCCACCAGCCTCACCAGTGCTTGTTCTGGTTTGATTTCTTGATGATTGCCATTCTTTCTGGAGTAAAATGGAATCTCAGTGTTGTTTCAGTTTGCATTTCTCTAATGGCCAGTGATGTTGAAAATTTTTTCCTGCATTTATTGGCCATTCGTGCTTCCTCTTCTTAGATGTGTCAATTCAATTTAATTGCCCATTTTATTGGGTCTTTATTTTGGGGGGGTTAATTTTTTTTTAGAGTTCTTTATATATTCTAGATATTATTCCTCAGTCTGAGGAATAGCTGGCAAAAATGTTTTCCCATTTGCAGATTGTCTCTTCACTCTGTTGGTAGTTTCCTTTGCTGCATAGAAGCTTTTTAATATGATATAATTCCATTTGTTGACTCTTTATACTATTTCTGGTGCAATTGGGGCTCTATTCAGAATGTTTTTGCCTATGCTGGTCTTCAAGAGTTTTAATATTTAGATGTTTGATCCTTTTTGATTTTAGTTTAGTAACTAGTGAGAGATATGGGTCTAGATTAAATTTTCTGCATGTGGACAGCCAGTTTTCCCAGAACCATTTGTTAAAGAGGCTGTCTTTTCTTCAGCGTATGTTCTTGGTGTCGTTGTCAAAGATCAGATGGCCGAATGTGCTGAGGGTTTTTTCTGCACTCTCTTATTTTGTACCTTCCACTGTCTTCATGTCTGATTTTGTGCCATTGCTACACCACTTTTATCACTGCAACTGTGTAATATAACTTTAAATCTGAGGTTATGATGCCTCCTACTTTGTTTTAGTTATGTAGGATTGCTTTGGCTACCCAGGATTTTGTTACCTAAGATTGCTGGGTTTCTTCTGGTTCCACATGAACTTTAGGATGGTTTTGTCTAGTTCTATAAGGCACTGTTGCTATTTTGATTAGGAGTGCATTAAATCTGTATATCAGTTTTGGAAGTACTGTATGGTCATTTTGACTATTTTGGTTCTTCCTATCCAGGAATGGGGAATGTCTTCCCAATTTCTTTTCTTTCTTTTGTTTTTTGAGATAGGGTCTCGCTATGTAGTCCAGGATGGCCTCAAACTCACAGCAGTCCTCCTGCCTCAGCCTCTGGAGTGCCAGGATTACAGGTGTTCACCACCATGTCTGGCTTGTCTTTCCAATTTCTGATATTCTCTTTTATCTTCTTTTCCAGAGTATTATAGTTTTCATTATATAGGTCTTTCAATTCCTTAGTTGGATTAATTCTTGAATATTTTACTTTTCTTGAAACTATTGTGAATGGTATTATTTTACCAATTTCTTTCTCAGTGAGTTCGTTATTGGCGTACAAGAATGCTACTGATTTTTGTGTGTTGTTCTTGTATTCTGCTACCTTGCTGAATTTGTTGATTAGATCTAGCAGATTTTTGGAGGGGTACTTTTTGCATTCTGTGTAAAAGATCATATCATCTGTGAATAAGGATAATTTGACTTCTTCTTTTCCTATATGTATCCCTTTTATTTCTTTCCCTTGCCTAATTGCCCTTGCTAAAGATTTGAGTACTATAATGAACAGGAGAGGTAACAGTGGACATCCTTGTCTTGTTCCTGATTTTACAGGAAAATCTTTCAGTTTTGTCCCAATGTAATATGATGTTAGCAACAAGTTTGTCATGCATGGCTTTTACAGACTGAGGTAAAGTCCTTTTATTACTGTTTTCTTTAGGGTTTTGTTTTTTTTTTAAATCATTAACAGGTGTTGGATTTTGTCAAAGGCCTTTTCTATGCCTATTGAGGTGAGAAAGTGATTTTTTCTTTGCTTCTGGGTATATGATATATTACACTTATTGGTTTGTATACATCAAGCCATCCTCACATCACTGGGATGAAGCCTATTTCATCATGAATATGGTCTTTTTAATGATTTGTTGCATTCTGTTTGCCAGTATCTTGTTGAAGATCTTAGAGTCTGTGTTCATTAAAGAGATTGGCCTGTAGTATTCTTTCTCAGTTTAATCTTTGTCTGGTTTTGGAGTCAAAGTAATGCTAGCTTCCTGGAATGAGCTTGGCAGTACTTTGTCCCTTTCAATTTCGTTAAAGAGATTGAGGACTATTGTCATTAGAACTTCCCTGAAGTTCTTTTAGAATTCAGTGGTGAATTATCAGGTCCTGGGCTTTTCTTAGTTGGTAGGTTTTTCATTACTACAATTTCATTGCCAGTTATTAGATTATTGTGAGTTTTTATATCTTCTTGGTTCAGTTTTGATAATACTTCTGTATCTAGGACTCTATCCATATCTTCTGGATTATACGGTTCATTGGGATACAGATTTTCAAAGTAGTTACTAATGATCATCTAGATTTGGGCAGTATCTTTAGTCATTTCACCTTTTTCATTCCTAATTGCTTTGATATAGGTTTTTTCTTTCTTGTTTTTGGTAAGTTTGGCTAAGAGTTTGTCTATTTTGTTTATTCTTATGAAGAACCAGCTCTTTGATTTATTGATTCTTTGTATTGTTTTTTAGTCAAAATTTCATTAATTAATTACTTTCCTTGTTGTCTTAGTTACTTTTCTTGTTGCTAAGACGAAATACCCAACACCCAAAGTTAAAGAAGGGAAGGTTTATTTCAGCTCACAGTTTGTAGAGGTTTCAGTTCATAGTCAGCTGGCTCCAAGGCAGAGTGGCAGGGCAGAGGGGCATCAAATAGGAAACAGAGTTCTTGGCAAACAGAAGGCAGCAGAGCAGAAGGTAGCAAAGAAGCAGTAACAGGTGATGGTAGCAACCCCCTTTCTGTCCCTTTTATTCTATGCAGGCTACAACCCTTAGGGTGGGTAGTACTCACACCCAGGGTGGGTACCCTTAATCCTAGTATCACATTATTAATTCCAGCATCACATCCTTAATCCCATCATTACACACCCTAGATCCAGGGTACCACCATTTGTGAAAAGCCCCACCTATGACCATATGAGGCTTTGAGGAAATATCTAGATATAATCCATAACATTCCACCCCTTGCCCCCAAAAGACTTATGCACATCCCTTTATGCAAAAGACATTTCATCCATCTCTGAGATTTGTCAAAGTCCTAACAGTTTCAGCATTGCTGAAAAGTCCAAGTCCCAAGTCTGCTCTGAGATTTAAATCAAACTCTTAATTTTGAGGCCCTGTACAAATGAACAGAAAGTTAAACACTTCCAACATAAAATGGCACAAATAAACATTACCATTCCCAAAAGTACAAATAGGGCTAAGAACAGAATGTGTTATGGTTTGTGTCTAGATGTCCCCCCAAAGCCTCATGTGGTAAGAGATAGCTGGATCTAGAGTGTGTGGTTACTAAATTAATCCATTGATCGGTTTGGCATGGTTCTGCTGGGATCAAGGATGTGAGACTAAGATTGGGGGTATTGGGATTGGGGGTGGAAGTACTGCCCGCCCTGGAGACAGGTAGCCTGGATGGGATGTAAGATACAGGAAGAAGCTAATTGGCTGCTTGCTTGCATTGCTTGCTTGCATTCCTTGCCTACATTCCTGGCATTCCTCACTTTACTTTGCTGCCGGTCTGCCATGCCGCCCTGCCTCGGACCCAGCGGACTATAGACTGAAACCTCTGCAGACTGTGAGCTAATAAACCTTTCTTCCCCTAACTTTGGGTGTCGAGTATTCTGTCCCAACAACGAGAGAAAAGTAACTAAAACGGAATGGGAACAAAGCAAGTCCAAAATCAAGCAGGGCAAACATTAAGTCCTATAGTTCCATGCCCAGCATCTGGTGCAATCTGTGGTGAATTGTGAACTCTAAAGGGATTGGGTGGCTCTGCCCCTATGGCACTGCCAATGGTCGTAGCTCCCAGGCCTTTTCTCTTGGGCTGGTTGTGCTCAATCCTTGCAGTTTTCCTTAGACAGTCCACATTTCTGGCTTCTCCAACCGTCTGGGGTCTCCACTGAACCTTCAGCTTCACACTTACAGCTTCACACACTGCCCTTTCAGGGGTGCACTGTCTGGCCTCCCAGGCTTTCCTCTGAAATCTTGGGGGAAGCATTCTTTACCCTACAACTCTTGCATTCTGCATGCACCTAAAATCAGCACCATGTAGATGATGCTAAGGTCTGCTGCCAGCTGGAGCAGTAGTCCGGCTTCCTTCACTATTGTCTGTAGGGGTTGGGGGCCTATGAACCAAATCCCAAGGAACAACTTTCCTAGGCCACCACCATTCTGGAACATGGTGCTCTGGGGCTTTCTTCTCAGTGCAAAGTCTTTTACCTTTGCAATTTTGGGGCTGCAAAGACTTGAGTTCTACTCATTCTTGTGATGTCCTCAGCCCATGTTTTTCACCGCCTTCTTCTGAAATACTTGGCTTTTTCTTGCTAGTCTTTTCATTAAGCAGTTTTTCCTCTGTTCCATCTTTGTAGGCCATAACTTTACTGGAGCTTTCTGTCTAGCCAAACTCATATTTTAAATCATTCTGCTGGGCTCTTTGCTCTTGACTGTCAACACAGATCTGGCTAAAAGCCCCTGACAGTAACCACACCACCACCTCAACATTAGACTGCCTTGAGATTTCTTCCACCAGATTACTTAGTCCACCACACTTAATTGCAGTCTCAGGCAAAGTCTCTGAACATGAGCAAAGTGCAGACAGACTTTCTGCCACAGCATAACACACATGATCTGGAGTCCTTCTTCCCAGCAGAAACCTCATGAGCCTGATCTTTACTAGCAGCATTTCTCACATCATTCTGGTCTTTTGTGCTGTGACCAGAATCTTCCATCAAGCACTGTTTAAAGTACTTCAGGGCTGTTTCTTCAGCCAACATCTCCAAACCTTTCCAGGCTCTTCCTGCAAGCCAGTTCCACTCTTGGTACCAAAATCTCTCTTGGTTAATTTTCTCATTGCTGAAACAAAATACCTGACACCCAAAGTTAAAGGAGGAAAAGTTTATTTTGGCTCACAGTTTATAGAAATTTCAGTTCACAGTTGGCTGTCTCCAAGGCAGGGTGACAGCAGAGGAACATCACAGAGTCTCGAGAAGCAGTTCATGGTAGGCAAAAGGCAGGAGGGCAGCAAAGTTTTGAAGTAGTGAGGAAGCAGCAGCAACAGTAGCCTGCCTCTCCCTTTTATCCTCTCCAGGCCACCCACACCCAGGGTGGGCCTTCCCAACATCTGCACCCAGAACTGCCAAACCAATCAGTGGACTAATTCAGTAATCACACACCCTTAATCCCAGCATTACACACTTAATCCCAGCATCACACAGCCTAGATCAGTCACCTCTGAAAAGTCCCACCTATGACTGCATAAGGCTTTGGGGGACATCTAGACACAGACTGTGACACTTACACTAGTTTAGAATTTGGATCATTCTTCTTTTTCTAGGACCTTGAAGTGCATCAGTAGGTTATTTGTTTGTGATGACTCTGTTTTTCTAACATGGGCATTCACAGGTCTAAACTCCCCTCTTAGAACTGGTTTCATTGTATCTCATAGATTCTAATATGTTATGCTGGCATTACCATTTTTTTCTAAGAAATGTTTGATTTCTTCTGTGACCTATTGATTATTCAAAAGTGTATTGTTTAATCTCCATGAGTTTACATAATTTCTGTGGTGTCTTTTGCCATTGATTTCTGTTTCATTGTACTATGATTTGATAATATGCATGGAACTATTTTGATTCTTTTGTATTTTTTAATCAAGCTCTATAGTCCAGCAGAGTGTTTTGGAGAAAGTTCCTTGTGGTGCTGAAAAGAATGTTTATTCTGTTGTTATTTGGTTGAAAACTATATATATCTGTTAAGTCCATTTGTTCAAAGATGTGGTTTAAGCTGATATTTCTTTTTGATTTTTTGTCTAATTGACCTATTTATGATAGTAGAGTATTTAGGTCCTACCTATAATTGCATAGATGTTTACCTAATCTTTTATGTTCAGTTGATATTTGTTGTACAAAGTTGAGTGTGCCAGTATTTGGTGCATATATATATATATATATATTTACAGCTGCTAACCTTTTTCTGTGAAATTGTTCCCTTTACCAACAAGTAGTGACTTTCTGTAGATCTTCTGATGTCCATCTTGTATGAAAATAGGCTAGTTACTCCTACATGATTTGAGGGGTCCTGTTGCATGGAATATCATTTACCATCCTTTGATTTTTTTAGTCTGTAAGTTTATTTTTGGATTTAATGTGTGTTTTGTATACAGCATACTGTTGTGTTTTCTTTTTTTATCCTGTCTGCCGATCTGTGTCTTTTGACTGGGGAGTGGAAACCATTCACAGTGAGAGTTATCACTGAGAAATATTCACTTATTCCTGTCATTGCATTATTTTTGTTGCTGATCCCCACCCCTCTTCTGTTTAGCTGCTAACTCTACCTGGTCCGTTCATTCTGTTAGACTCGTTGGCCTTGTTGGCTTCATTGTCTCATTCTAGGACATCCTCGAAATTTTTTTGGAGTGCTAGTTTGGTGGTCATCAGCATTTCAAGGTGCTGTTTCTTATGGAAAGTCCTTATTTCTCCATCACTTTCGAATGATAGTTTTGTAGGACATATCACATCCATTTGGGTTGGAAGTTTTTTCCTTTAGGGCTTGAAACACTTCACTTGAAGCTCTCCTGGCCTTTAAGGCTTGTGTTGAGATGTCTGTTGTAATTCTAATGGGATCATTTCTATAAGTGACTTATTGTTTGCTCTCATAGCTTTGACTATTCTGTCCTTGTGTTGGACTTCTAGAATTTTTACTATGATGTGTCATGGAGAATTTCTTTTCTGATTGTGGCTGTTTGGACTTTTATATGCCTCACTGGTCTGTATGTTAAACTCTTTCCCCGTGCTTGGAAAGTTTTCTGCTATTATTTCTGTAAACAAGTTTGTATGCCATTTGTGCCATCTTGTGATTTTTTTCACTAATTCTAAGTAATCTTACATCAGTCTTTTTTGCATCATGTAGCAGATGTTACATCCATTTCCCATGTTCTCTTATTGTTTTTAAGGTATCTCAGTATTTCATCACCTGCTTCAGCCTTATCATCTGACACTCTGCCCTCACATTGCTCACTTCTGCTTCCTGTACTTTCAATAGAATTTTTTTATCTCTTGGATTTCTGTTTGATAGCTTTTCATGAACTCTAATTCTTTGCTAAACTGATCATTCTTATAATTGGTGCTCAGGTAATTTTTTATTGGGGCTTTCTGTAAGTTCACTGATCATTTGGTTTATTGAATCCATTATTTTTTACTTATATCATCTTTGCATTCACTGGGCACCGTATTGATTTTGTCTTTTGTCCTCTCATTTATCATTTCATATAATTCAGCTGTTTGGTTTTTGATTTTGTCTCCATGAACACCCCATGGATTTGCTTTGGGATCACCGAGAGTTTTTGGAGGCTTCCTTGCTTCATTTTCTCATGTTTCTATTTTGTGTGTATGTGCTGAGGGTTCAGGTCTTATAGTGGAAAGATTTTTGCTAGTATGGAGAATTCTTCAGTTAATGCCTGCCTTTCAGTGATGCATTCTGGGTGTGACTAACTATAGGCCTTTGCCTTTGTCCCAGTATCCCACCCCTTCCATTAATTTGGGGTGGGGGGCACAGTGCAGTTGACTCAGAAATGAATCACAGTATTGCTGATGGCACAAAGACAAACCAGGTATGGGCAAGGAGTGAAGACAAATTAATGGCAACAACTGTGTCACCCTGGCAATAGCAACGAAATCAGCAGCAATAATAGAGTCGAAATCAAACTGGATATTGACACACCATGAAAACCAATAAAAGCTACGCCTCTACAGCCTTAACAATAGAAAACGGATCTGTAATTGTAATACAGACAGGAAGACATACCAAATATTGCACACTGTCTACTAAATCCGCCAACACTATCATCATTAACAATAGAAAAGAATTCAGCAATAACAGCATAGAAATAACTAAATATGTAAAGAATAATAAAGCTTAATAATAACACTAGTAAAGATGTTGAAGTGGGAAATGAGAAAATGGAAGAAGCAAAATTTGAAAGATAAAGAAAAGGAAGATGAAGAGAGAAAAGTGAGATGAAGGATTCTATTAAGGAGCAAGAGAAAAAAATTGTTTTTTTGTTTTTTTGAGACAAGGTCTTGCTGGGCAGCTCAGGCTGGCCTTGAACTCAGGGCAGTCCTCCTTCCTCACCCTCCCAAGTACTGGGATTATAGGAATGTGCCACCATGCTCAGCCTAAGAGAAAATTAATAGAATTAGAAAAAAGTAACAGAAAAGAACAAAAAAGAAGAAAAAGAGAAAATGGAGAAAATAGGGATAAGAAATTAGAGAGGAAATAAAACCCTAAATTTCAAAAAACCAACAAGAAAAAGAGAAGTAAATCTAAAATTATTCCTCCATATTTTTGGATAAGTGGTTTCTGTCCCGGATCCACAGTATTGGAATCCACCAGCTATGGGGAGGAATAGTGAGTCGGGACCTGTTTTGTTTCCACACTCAGGACTTTGTGTGAGACTGCTAAACCCTGCCCTGCCTTTCCTGTGGGGTGTGGTCCCCTCTCAGAGCCAGCGTCCATTTCCCAGCCTGCTACATTCTTTTCTCTTTGTCGTACTCCCTTTCTCTAGCTTCTGTGTGGTTTCTACTTTTCCTGTCATCTCCTTTCTGACTGGCAGACTTTGCCTTCTTTTTCTCTTCACCAAGCTGTTGTTTCCCAGGTGTCTTGATTCCAGGTTTTAGGGAGGTTTATTCTGCTGCTGGGTTTTACGCCACCATTTTATGTCTGTTAGTCTTATGTGTACCTGTAAAAGTACCTATACTTGGAACCAAGTTTGTGTGTGCTTAACTGCGTCTTCACTGCTGAATGGGGAACATGCTCAAATTTTTGTTTACTGATGGGTTGAGAGATTAAAAAAAGTTTGGAGACCCCCAAGGATAAGGACAGCAACATGTCTCAAAGTGAGGGAGAACCAGGCCCAGCACTCGGGATACGCCCTAGTGAATGATTGGTTGGGGCTGGTTGCTTCCTCTTGTTTAATGAGCTGTTCCCAGTCAAAGAACTACTATCAGGATTAATATGGGGGAAAGTTGAACCAACTTTATATCAGATTGAGGTGGAGCCCTTCTAGGATTTACAGGCTTATTGTTAAAGGACCTATAAGAATTTTTTCTTTTTTTGAGGCAGTTTCATACAAGGGAAAAAGGCTTGAGTAAGTTTTGTGTCTTGAAGCTGCAGTCTTTCTTAAGAGTACAATGTTAAAATCTCGATTTGCTTGTCTTTATTCTACCTAGTTTTTATTTCTTCTATCCTATCTCAAGATGGCTGCCAGCTGTCTATTTCATGGTACCGTAGGGACGAAACCTATGAAAGGCCACATTTGGTCTGCTTATGAGCTAAAAGGCTGAAAGGCTACAGGAATGTTTATTTGTTGGCCTGTAAAAAACAATACAGTCATTCTCTGTGAACTCTTCATATTCCACAGAAATCCGGTTGTTTCTGGCTGCAAAGAAATGATCTTTTTTTTTTTTTTTTTGCAACACTGGGGGTAGAACTCTGGCCTCTTGCATGTTAAGTAAGTGCTCTGCAACAAGTAAAAAGAATTAAGATGCCTTAGGTACATGCACCAAATTCCTACAATCAGTGTGATCATTATGTACTACAAACATGTACTAATAAAAATTTTACAAATAAAAGATAGAGGAAGAAATGAAGCACACCTGTCTTGAGCTGGGCTTCCAGAAGGCTCCTTCCTGCTTGGGGTGCAGCTGAGAGGTCCCCATCCAGGGAGGTGCCGTGCTGAGGCCCCGGCCTCCCACCCTGTCAGTCCTGAAGTAGGACCTGTGGGGCAGAGTGTAATGAGGAGGCCGAGGAAGAAGAGGGCCTTTATGAGTGTCCATGCAGACATTTTTATTTCGTCCATTTAAGCCAAGCCTGCAACAATGTCTTTTATACATTCTCTGGGTTCTTTTTTTAGACCTGAAAAGCCTTGCGTCACAAGCTGATGAGCCAAGTGCATATGGCATATGGAGTGTTCTCCTGCTGCCCTGCATCTTCCTGCAATGCCTCACCCGTCTGTGAAGGGGAAGACGGAAGTGGACAGATGTTCCCTCTTGGGACTGAGAAGACTAAACCTTAACTACACACAATGTAGGACCCACAGTATCCTTAGTGGGAAAGCCAATATTACAGACAGCTAAGTGAGATAGAAATGAATAGGCAATCAAGAGAGGCAATCAATTGGGGCCTCAAGAAAATCAGTGCAGAAGAGGAAGATACATCAAAATTGTGACTGGAGGTGAATCCGAAGAGGGCCAGGCCTCAAATGGAGACGCAATAGCCAGGCCTGCGCCTCCTTAGAGATAAGCAAAGACTTGAGATTATACTGCAATTAACACTGCCTGGTCCAGTGAGCCCAGATAGACATCAGATGCATAAATGAGTGACCAGGACATCTGGATTTATATTCCCATCCTTTTCCAGGAATGCCTTTGTTCTTGCCATGTACCCTTGCTATGTGACTTGCTCTCTGACATCTGACAGGTTGGGAGTTGTTTTCTCCATAGCATCAGAACTTGGGTATCCCTTCTTATTTTCTATTTTGTAAATAATAGAATTGCTTAATCTGCTATAACCTGAAATAAGATGAATACTTATGTAATAAACATTTTCTCGAAGGAACCTTTCTTGCTTTCCGAGCCTCATCCCAAAGTCTACCATTGAGATGTGTGTGAATCTTGGAGGCTGGTCCTGCTCAGCCCCGAGTCCCTCTCTGATGTCCTCAGAGTAGGCACTGACCTTAAGCATGTGACCCCTCCCAGAAAATAGCCCTTCTAGGAATAGCCTGAACCCCCACATACACCCCAGCAGGCCTTGCTGATGTAGTAGCACCTCGTGTCCTTCACTTGTTTGCTGTCAGTCTTTCTGCTGGTCTCTGAGTCCAGGAAGAGGGAACTGAGCATTATGCATGAGCGCTGTGCTCAGGGCCTGGCAAAGAGCAGTGGCCTAAAAATGCTTTGTGGGTAGAAAAGGGAAGGAGGGGAATGGCCAGGGCTGGAGGCAGACAGCCTGGCACCTGCCTCCTTTTCTTCTGTGTCAATTAGCACCTTCCTGAGGTGATCCCCACATCTCCATATGAAAAGGGGAGAGTCTTAACAGCTGCAGACAGAGTAAAGCAAGGCAGGGGAGAATTTAGCCTACAGAGGCCCAAGGAGCCCCCCTCTGGTAGCATATCTGGGGGAGCACCACTTCCCAATTGCAGGCCACTGACAAGTGTGAATCCCAGTTGGAATCTAAACCTATGTAAAGAACTTTGGAAAAACAACAGTGGGCTCATGAGCTATTTCCCATGAGCTATGTCAACAGCATACTTGGGAGTTACACATTTTGAAGCTGGCCCGTCCTTTACCTTAGCTCCCTCCTGGTTAGTCACCTGGCTGTTTGGAAAACTGCCACAAGCAGTTATTCCCATGAACAAATAAGAAAAAATGGTGGGAGAGAAAAGGCCTCTGGAATAGACAATACAGCCTGAATCATAAATTAATTGATCAAAAAGATTGATATTTCATACCCTTATTAAACCTATCAAACATCAGTTAAAATATTCAAGCTATGCCTGGAAATGTAGCTCAGGGGTTGAGCACTTACCCTTCACACAGGAATTTCTGCTTTTCATCCCAGTATCTCAGAAAAAAAAGCAACAAAAAATCTAGGATGGTGGCACAAGTGGGTAATCCCAGCACTCAGAAGGCTGAGGCAGGAAGGATTCACAAGTTCTAGCTGGGATACAGAGGGAGTCAAAGCCAGCCTGAACTATATAGTAAAACCCTATCTCAAAAATAAAACAAAAAACTATTTAAAACTGAATTTCCAAAAAAAGAGATCAGTTTGATGAAAGGAGGAAGGTCAAGATAAGATGTTGCTGTGCAGAATATAGTAGCCACTCATTTGCAACCAAAAGTATTAAAACCCTTACCACCCAGACTCAAGTTAAAGCCATCCTGCTCTCCATGGGCAGTCACAGAATAGCAACAGTAATAAAAACAAGGCCATTCATTCTTCCCAGTGGGTCCTGACTCATCTTCTCTAAAAGGTACACATAGACCTCCTTACACCTTCTCATCTAAAGCTAGAGGTCTTCTGTAAACTAGAGGAAGTGGTCTTACCAAAATTGCAATTGTAAACATAATTTTAAACACGATACAGGGGCTCTCGGAAGATCTACAAGGTTTTAAGTGGTCCATTAAAATACATTCTTCCAATAATCATACTTGCTGCCTAGACCTTTTTTCCATATCCCCATGCCTCATAAAACCCCCAATCTCCCACACTGACTGTGTGATTCATCTCTTGTAAACTTGCCCACTGTCCCCCTTGGCAGTGTCCCCTGGTCTGAATAAACTTGCTTCTATAGTCCTTGTCTTTTGATAAAATTCTTTTTACCACCAGTGTCAACAGCCCTCTGTACATCTTGGCAAGTCACAGAACGTCACTCTTGGGAGGACATGCCTCAAGGGGAGGAAACTTCACTGAATCATTTAGCTCCACTTTAGCTCATGAGTCTGTATAATACAATTATTTTTATAATCTACATAGCAAATTAGTTGACCGGCACTTTCAGCCTTTTCCACTATTGGTTATGAAAATCAAAATTGAATGCAATGTTCAAATGGGGTCTCAAAGAAAATAAGGTAGAATGCCATAGAAGGCTAACTTTTAAAGTTCATTGGTTCATGAGAAAAACAGTTATTTAACTTTTAAGACATAAATATATCTAGGCAATAATAGATATATTTATGTCTTAAAACATATATAGGAAGCTGGGTCCTAATGCCTCAGGAATTGGCCCTGGAGAACCTCCTTTGTCCTTTTGTGCCTTTGATGAAAGGATAGTAGGAAATGGAAGAATATCTTTGGCAAATGGAAAGGGGACCAAGAGAGGGAAGGAGGAGGAAGGAGAAGAGGGGAAGGCGACTTAAAAAGATGTAATATGTGTTATATACATGTCCCAACTCCCCAAAATGAATGTAATCATTATGTACCCAAAATGTGTACTATTAAAATTAAACTATTTAGTCATGATCATGGTGACCAGGCAGAAGTATAGGTATAATTTAAAGTAGCTATAAAGAGAGTTACCCCACCAAGAGAGAAGGCAGGCAGTGCCACAAAGGCCTCAGTATTGAGTGGAAGTCTGGGAATCTTTTTATGAACATAGGAGTTACTCCTGAGATTCGAAGAACTAGGATAATTATGATGCTCATTGCCATTTTACATAGAAGTTGTTTGGGAATTGAAAAGTGTCTTCCTGGCCTTTTTAGATGGTCAGTGTTCCCTCAGGGTCCATAATCATGTAAGAAACTGATGAAAGAAATTTACAAAAGATAAGTTATTAATTTAAACCAGTTCCCAGCCCAGAGTGGTGTGACTGACTGGGGAGAGGTCCCATTGGGCTTCTTTCCAGGTCCTTTGTGTCTCAAACAAAGAACTGAACACAGAAAAGGCAGCAAGGCTGCACATTTATTGAAGGGGAAAAGAAGTACACTCTATGCAAGAAAACAAACCAATAAAAAGACTCACACTGGCCCCCACGATAAAGCAAAAGGTGTTTTTTTGTATCCACAGGACCTGGACTGACCATCACCTTATGCAAATAGGCATTGGGACATTTGTCCTATCAAAAGCTCGTTTGGCTTCATGCCAGATATACACTGTCCTATCGAAAATTTGCTAGGCCTCTGACCAGATATAAACGAGATCTGAAACAGTGCCTCTTGATTGGCTGTGCCCACATGTACTTGTGCCCATATGATTGATCCTGGAAACAGCACCAGATTCAAACAAAGGGATTGAAATAACACTTTTCTGACTGGTCCACAGTGTCCAAGAGTCATAAGCCTGACACGATTTTGGGTCCTGTGTTCTGTGTATGTCTACTCCTTTTAGAAAACATCTCATACAACCTGTTAGCCATGAGTTTTTATGATCTTACACATTCCACCTGGAATTTGTCTGGTTTGCCACAGCCCTAATCTCCTGCTTCAGTGGGAGGATCTATAAGGAGTACTTCCTTTTCTTGTATCATTGGACTATATGCTATGGCCGTCTGGAATGCTCTATGCCTTGTTTCAGAAATAGAGATCTCATGTCTTTGAGTCTGAGACTCACTAAATGACTCTGATGAGTGTACTGTACACTAAAGTTTCTGCTTATTTAATTAACTATAACTGTCAGAGAATGCAATTTTGGACTCCTCCATTGTCCCTCAGGCCTGCTAGTGTCTAACTACCTGTTTAACACTTTGTGTTGTTCTTTTTTACTCTATTACACTAACTTCTGATTTTTTTAAATACCTACAAAAATCTTTAAAACATCAGCTTTTCAGAAATGGTGATGTTACTATGCGTACCAAGCTGGTGGTTCTGCAGATGATGAGGAATGAAGTCAAAGGAGGTCAGGAGAGTTTTTATTGGAAATAAGAAGAGGAAGCTCAGCCTCCGAATTTCCAGGAGGGGTCCAGAATAGGCGGCTGTGGCCCCTCAATCTGGAGCTAATTACAGATAAGCAGAACACAGGAATTGCTCAATTGTTTAGTGGCCACCTGTCACAGGTAGCTCTGTGGATTTAAAATGACCAGTTGGAGCTCAGGTTTCTAACCTAGTACTTCAATGTGTCGGGTTTATGGGAAACTGAGATCTTAGGAAAAACTATTTAATTTGCATTATAATTTCCTTGAAACTCAGAATTTAGTAGGGCGTGGCTGTACCTCCCTTTAAGAGGGAAAAGGCTGTGTTCCATGCTGCTGAGGAAGTTCATTCTTGGCCCAAAGTCCTAGTTCACTGTCTGTTTTTAATTCCCATCATATGGCCCTTCCCCTAGCTAGCTGCCTCACTCATAAGCTAACTAAATAAACTATTTTCTACCGTATCATGTGGTAATCCTAGGGCTCTGCAGAGCCCCCAGGAAACCCCAAGGTTTAGGGAACCTCCAGTCAGGGTCGGACTTCATAATGTTCCTGCCTGCCTGAACTAGAAAAAACAATCCAAAAAATTTATATGGAACTAGAAGAGGCTTAGAATAGCTAAACCAGTCCTGACCAAAAAGAACAGAGCAGGAGGTAAACAATATAGAATTTCAAATTATACTACAGAGCTACAGTAATAAAAACAGCATGGTACTGGCACAAAAATAGATATATAGACTAATGAAATAGAATGGAAGACACACCAACAGCCCCACACAACTTTAGCCATCTGATCTTCATCAAAGGGGCTAAAAACAAATGCTAGAGAAAAGTTAGCCTATTTAACAAATGGTGCCAGGAAAACCAGTTATCCACATGCAGAGGAATTAATCTAGACCCATATTTCTCATCCTATAGCGAACTCAAATTAAAATGGATCAAAGACCTAGATACAGAAAGAGAAACACTGAGTCTGCTGAAAGATAAAAATAGGTAAAATACTTTAAGACACAGATATAGATAAGGACTTTCTGAAGAAACCCCCAATTACATGACAAATAATTCCACGAATCAACAAATGGGTTTATTTCAAATTAAGGACTTCTGTACAGCAAAGGAAATACTGAAGGGAGTGAAGAGACAACCTACAAAATGGGGAAAAATTTTGCCAGCTACTCCTCTGATAGATGACTAATGTGTAGAATATATGAAGAACTCAGAAAAATTAGACACCGAAAAAACAAAAGACCCAGTCAACTGAAGTGAATAGAAACTTCTCAAGAAAAGAAGTACAAATGGCCAAGAAATACATAAACAAATGTTCAGTATTTTCGGCCATTAGAGAAATACATATCAAAACAACACTGAGATTCCATCTTACTCCAGTAACAAAGGCTCTCATCAAGGATTCAAAACACAACAAATGGTCATCTTATCCAGATTTAAAGCTATATGATAGACAAGATATCTAAGGAAAGTTATAAAATTAACTGCTCCCACCATACCGCCAAATATAACTTATCTTCTCTTGCTGGGTGTTCAACAACTAAGGTTTGAGGGACCAAAACTAAAAGGTAACTGGGCTAAGAGGACAACCAATATTTTGGCCCTGGCCCTCCAAGGTCAATAAGAACCCAGGACATAAGGGGGCCTTAACTACAAGACAATCTCTGTGAGTCACACGACCTCCTGAGCAGGGAGATTGTTAGGCCCCTGAGGTCAAACAAGTCAGCCAGTGCGCATCCTGCAGAAGGAGGGTCACTAAAGGAAAAACTGTTCCCATGTCTCCAAGGAGCACCATGTGGTCTAGCACAGACCGTGACCCATCCTGGCAGATGACACATTTGAGAGGTTGAATTAAGAGCTAAGGGCATCTGATCATAGCCCCAAAATGGAATGCCTGAGGGGACTTGACTGACCTTGACATATTGGGAGATAAATCATTATGATTGACAACAGTCTCAATTTAATTTGATCTTGAACATCCAACAACAAGAGGACATAGCTAGAGCTGTGAATAATAATAATTTAAGCCAGATATACAGGGAAAATCTCCAATCACTCGCCCGTGCTAAAAATCCTAAGGGCTAGTTAGTTACAACTGTTATTACACCATATCTAACATGGCTCCTTGCCCAGTCTACCTCTCCATCCTTTTGCTCAGGCTTTAGTCATACGTGTCTTTAATCTTCTGGTAAAGCTGCCTTTTTTTCTTTGCCTAGAGGCTGCTAAACTCCAAGTGGTCATACAGATGAAACCCACTATAAAGCTGCCAGACATCTCCTGCCGAGGCCCATTGGAAAAAAAACTCCCTGCTAAAGATTCCTGTCTGCTGTGCCCATCTACAACCCCATTCAGCTTGAAGAAGCCAGATCGCTCTTCGCTCAGTTCCCCAACAGAAGTTGGATGTTTTTCTCAGAGGGGGGAATGTAGGGGTTCCTCAGACATTAAACGTAAAAGCAGCTGCATTCCAACAGTTAAAGAGATAAAGGCAAAGAGACTAATTCTGGGAAGGCCCCAGGTAATCTGATTAACATACAGAAAACAAACTCTCCCTTTGGACTCTTACCTCTGCATTAACTAGCCCTAAGGCATCTGCCCATAAGCTTGCCCTCTGCCAAAAGACAAAGGTCACAGAGCTGAGGGAAATCAAGGCAGAGGTGACAGACCAGCCCAAGAGCCAATCAGATTCCAAGGGCCAACCCAAGGGAAAAATCTCAATAAAAAGGGGCTACAACAAAAGGCCCACGAGTATTTCACTTTTGAATGCTCCCTACTCGTGGAGTAGCTGTCTATCATCTCCTTTTCCCCCTTTTTCACCACTTTTAAATAAAATATCCTCTAAATAAATTGTCTTCTCTTAATTTAAAAAAGAAAAAAACACAACAAATGTTGGTGAGGATGTGAGGAAAAAGGAAGTCTGCTATTGTTGGTGGGAATGTACAGTCACTATGGAGGTCACTTTGGAAATTCCTCAAAAAAAATTAAAACTAAAAATTACATTTGAGCCAGCTGTACTTCTGGTATCTTCCCAAAGGAGTTAAAGTCACCATATTACAGTGACACATAAAAATCCATATTGACGGCAGTGCAATTCCCAATAGCTAGATTATGAAACCAGCCTAAATGCCCATTAACAGATGAATGGACAAAGAAAATGTGGTAGATATACAATAAAGTATTACTCAGCAATAAAGGATGAGTTTTAGTCATTTGTAGGAAAATGAGTAGATACTAAGACTATAATGTTAAGTGAAATAAATTAGACACAGAAAGCTAAATATCACATGGTTTTTATTTTGTGAGAAGCTCAAAATATAAATAATTTAAAGAGCAAAATAAAGGAGAGATGGTAAGAAGCAGAGGTAGACTTTCCGGAAATGAGAAAGGGTATCTGGGGAAGTAGATAGAGGGGCAGGAGGATTAAAAATCATCAAAACACAATATATATGTACAAATTCTCCAATATGAATGTAATTTTTATATATCCCAAACATATACTAGTAAAAATATTGAAGTAAAAACATGTCTCTGTGTGATACTGGAACTCACTGGGCACCCACAGGGATACGAGGCTCAACCACATGAGAGCTGAGGCCTCTGGTCCTCCTTGGAGGCCTGAGCGAGGTGGGTGGGATCATCCGATGCTGTCTCCCCACACCTAGTGCTTGCCTGTGCTGTCTACCTCAAGGGTTTTGGGGCGGGGTTGGGTCTTGCAGGGCAAGGAGCACACTTCACAAAGAACATGGTGAACACCAAGCTTGGCAGCCATGGCTCAGTGGTCTTACAAGCACTCACAGGTGTGCCCACACACACAAGCCCCCATGAAAGAGCTTGGGAGGGTTCAGCCTAGAACCTTCTATGCACAGGTATCTATCCCTGGGAACATGTGCGCAGGACACCTGTCACTTGTATGCACAAATTTTTACCATTCCCTCATCTCCTCCTGCATTTTCACATGCAATAGCAGCAAGCCCTGCATTCTTCTTGACTTTGTTTTCCTGAAATGCCAAAAATAGCACTAGGGGAACAATTGGGACATATGTGCATATTGGTATTTTCATCCATTCTGCACTCATTTTCTCTTTTCTTCTTCCTCATTGACTTTTACTTCCCCGATCCCTTCTTTTGAGTCTGTGACAGGAGAACTTCTGTAACCAGACTCCTGCAGGGGCAGACTAAAGCTGCACCTGTTCAGGGCAACCCAGTGTAAGGAAACCCTGTGGAGGGGGCTGGGGTGCCAAGGCCAGTCAGGCTTCAGGGGGTCTTTTATTGTTTGTGCCTCAATGTCCTCTCCAAAGCCTCATGCGGTCAAAGATGGAGCTTTCTCTGAGGTGGCTGAATCTAGAGTGTGTGATGCTGGACTAAATCAGTCCACTGATTGGTTTGGTACCCCCTTAATTCTGGAAGTCTGGATAAAATATAAGGTGCAGAAAGAAACTGCTTAGGCCTCTGCTTGCTTTGCTGCCTTCTGCCTGTCTGCTGTACCACCCTGCCTTGGAGCCAGCCGATTGTGGACTGAAACCTCCAGAAACTGTGAGCTGAATAAACCTTCCTCCTTTAAGTGGTGGGTGTTGAGTATTGTGTCCCAGTGACAAGGAAAACTACCAAAAGAGAGAGAAGGCGCAAATTAATAAAATTAAAGGTAAAAATATGAAATTACAGTAGACATCAGTGAAATACAGAGGATTATTAGAAGCTATTTGAAAACTTACATTTCAATAAATCAGAGAAGCTAGATGAAATGGGTAAACTCCTAAACACATATAACTTACAAAACTTGAACCAGGAAGATATAAAAATATCAAAACACATCAATAAGAAGCAGTGAGGTTGAAACAGTAATGAAAACTAGATTGGCTAAGTAAAGCCCAGGACCTAATACTGCTACACTTTGCCAGTCTTTTAGAGAATGAACACCAACGCTCTTGCTACTTTCCGTGAAACAAAAACAGAAATGCTTCCAAGTGCTTTTTTTTTTTTTTTCTTGTGGTGCTGGGGATTGAACTCAGGCCCTTATGCTTGCAAGGCAAGCACTCTAATCACTGAGCTAAATCCCTAACCCCTTCCAAGTGCTTTCTACAAAGACAGCATCACCCTGATACCAAAACTCGTAAGGACTCAACAACAACAACAAACATGCAGACCAACAGTGGTTCATGATCCCTGTGTGCACTTTGGCTATTGCTCTTGGAAAGGCTACTACTGCATAGGGACTCCCTACAGGGTAGCTTTGCATTTGTTTCTGCAAGGAGCCTGGGTTCTAAACAGTCGCAGACGCCCTGAAACCACACTCACAGCTCAAGGGTGGCTGGGGGACCCCTGGTGAGTCATACTCCAAGCACAAATCTCCCCCTTCCTCTGCCTTCTCCTTTTAGGCCCAGGGCCAGTGAAGATTTCTCTCTGACCCATACGACAGAGGGAGAAGGGTGCAATCTTACTCTCTTATCCTGATGGTGGAGCTTGTGGAGGTACTAAGGTCTTGTTGGTAGTGTTTTTTATAAAACTCTTGAGATGGTTAATTTTATATGTTAACCTGGCTGAAAAACGGAGTGCCCTGGTGCCCCAGTATTTGCTTAAAATTATTTTGGATGTTTATGTAAGGGTGTTTCCAGATGAAATTACCATGTAAATTGATGCACTCAGAGTAAAGCAAGTCGCCTCCCTATTGTGGTGGGCCAATCAGTTGAAGGTCTTAATAAATAGGAAGACTGATCTCCATGGGGCAAAAAGAAATTCTGCAGCAGGTGACGTTTGGTCTTGAACTATCCCAGAGTTCTTCCTGGATCACCGTAGATGATATTTTGACTGTGTTAAAATGTACCTGCTTGATTTTCATTTATGGGGGTGACTAAGTGATGAAATAACACAGGAAAGATAATGCCACTGAAATGTTATTTCTCTCAGTTTCAGGCTAGGCAGGCCGTGTGCACAAGAGCAAAATTTGGTCAGTAGGCAGAGGAGGAGCATGGCGAACCGTGGCCCTGTCCTGTGGTTTCCGTGTGAAAGCCCAATCGGGACAAGCTACAGGGCTTAGGACTGGAGCCTGGGAATAAGGCCCCTGGACTCTGGGGTGAAGGGCTAGTGTCGCTGAGTCTCGAGTGTAGTGTGATTGGCTTGACAGCTGCCCAGGAGGTTAGCAAATGCACTGCTGGGTGTGTCTGGGCGGGTCTGAAGGCAGGACCTCGGAGTTACTGTCTGGTATCCTGCCCCTTCTCGTCAGCCTCTGCCCTGCTCTCTGCTTCTTGGCTGCCAGGTGAGCAGCTCTCTCCCACTATGCCCTTCTTCTATGACGTCAGCCAAAATAAATTTCTCCTCCTTTTAGCTTTGCATAAAGGGTATATTGTTCCAGCAACAAAAAGCTGAGTAGTGCAGACAAATTAGTAGAAGGAGCGTGGCCCATTGTTGTGACTCTACCTGATCATATGATTCAGAAGCCTTTGCAGCTGGTTTCTGGGAGAGGTTTAGAAAGGGCTGGAGATGTGGACTAAAGAAGCCTTGCAGTGCTGTAAACAAAGCACGATGGGAAATTCTGGTGGGAACTCAGAAGACCAGAGTGCTGACAGGGGTGTGGAAAGTAGACTGTGCTAATGAGGCTTCAGGTAGGATTGAAGGCTCTATTGGGAGGCCATTAATGTCACATTTAAGCAAAGGGCTTGTCTACATTTTGTTTGTACCCTGAAACTTTAAGTGAGACTGAGCTTAAAGGCAATGGATTCATTGACCTGGCAGAGGAAATTTAAAAGCAGTCTAACAATCAGGATGCCCATGGATACTGCTCACTGCTTGTAACCAGATTAACAGTGAGATTAGGAGCAAAAAGCAGTCAAACGATTTGAAAATCTTGCAGTTTGGTCAGAAAAGAAACACTTTGTAGTCATCATACTGCAGGGATAGATGCATACCAATGTTTACAGCAGCACAATTCTTACTGCTAAATCCTTAAGCAGCCTGTATAACCATCAACAGGTGACTGGATAAAGAAAATGTGTATCTATATGTATAGAAATCCTACTCAGCCTTAAACAACAGCAAATTTGAGCCATTTGTAGGAACATGGATGAACCTGAAAAACATAATGTTGAGTGAAGTAAACCAGACGCACAAGCTTAAATACTGTATGGTATGTGTCATGTGAGTGAGGCAAAGTACAAACAAAAAGAATGATAAAGGGTGGATAGAAAGGGACCAGGGAATGGATCTCTTGCCACAGGGAAGAGGTTCAAGGGAACAAAGACGAAGGGTGAGGAGGAGGGGAAGGGGAAATAAGGAGAATAAAGATATGCTAAGTACAGAAATCTAATAAGCTCAATTAATATAAACATTATATGCTATAACATGAGTTCAGATTAACAAGAATGAAAAATGGGATAGGGAAACTGGGGGATGAGGGAAGGAGGCGGAGGGGATTAAAGAAAGGAAACAAGCTGTAGTATGTACGTGTAACCACTCCCCAAGATGATTGTAAACTGCATGGACCGCAAACACATATTAATAAAAAACTACAGTGAAAAAAAAAAGTTGCCCAAATACTCATGGCTCCTACTCCTGGTATATTAACTCCTGCCCCACAGCATGTGCCTGTGGCCCCAGAGGGAATATTAGACGGCTGGCAGAAGAAGAGAAGACTAAAGCCTGGATTATTGATGATTCTGGATGCAACACTGCAGTCTCTTTCCAAGATGTCCCCGAATGACAGTGGTGAAGGGAGATATTCACAGTGAGTAGAACTCTCAGCAGTGCACCTAATCATACATTTTGCTCGGAAGAAAAAACAGCCAGATGTGTGACTATATACTGACTGGATGGTCTGACTGGGTAGTTGGGGACTTGGGAGGAATATGACTGGAAAGCTGGTGACAAAGATATCCGGTGAAGAGGTATGTGGATAGACCTCTCCATATGGGTGAAGGATGTAAAGATATTTGTGTCCCATATAAATCTTCACCAAAAGGTGACCTCAGCAGAAGAAGTCTTTAATCATCAAGTGGACAGGGTGAGCTGTTCTGTGGGTAGAAGCCAACCTCTTCTTCAGCCACCCCTGTCATTGCCCAGGGGGCTCATGAACAGAGTGGTCCTGCTTAAAGTGATGGAGGTTATGTACAGGCTCAGCAACATGGGCTGTACTCACTGCTGAGTGCCCAGTATGCCTGCAGCAGAGATGAACACTGGGTCCCTAATACGGCAGCATTTCCCAGTGTGGTCATCCTGCAACCTGGTGGCAGGCTAATTATATCGGACTGCTTCCGTCATTGAAAGGGCAGCGCTTTCACCCTTACTGGCATAGGCGCTTCCCTGCATACAGTGCTTCTGCCAAAACTACCATCCGTGGACTCACAGAATGCCTTGCACACTGTCATGGTGCTCTACATGGCATTACTTCTGACCGAGGAACGCATTTCATGGCCAAAGAAGCATGGGCTCATGCTCGTGGAATTCCTATCTTACCATGTTTCTCACCATCCATTATAGAAAGGTGGAACAGCCTTTTGAAGATGCAGTTACAGCACCAGCTAGGTGGCAATAGCTTGCATGATTGAGACAAGGTTCTCCAGAAGTCTGTGAATGGAGGCCACTACGTGGTACTGTTTCTCTCACAGCCAGGATTCACAGGTCTAGGAACCAAGGGGTAGTTGATCGTGATGTTGACCTGAATGGATTAAGAAATGCCTAGGGGGTTAGTGGAGCAGTGTTGGGTGTGTCTGTGGATGAGTGACAGGTAGGCTGCAAACCGAAGAGGGAAGAGCTGCCCCAGTGTGGGTGGCACCAACCAGTAGGCTGGTAGAGTTGAAGCCTGGGTGGAATACAAAGGGCTGCCACCAGGTCCACTCTGTTCATGAGCCTCCTGGGCAATGACAGGGGTGGCTAAAGAAAGAAGCTTCTTTAGAGGAGCTGATGTCTTCACTCTTACCTTTGGGTGTTCATCTCCAGTTCCTCCAGGCTCCAGCACAGACGCTTCATTCTTCCAATGCAGGCTTCTGGCTTTCGAATAAGGACTTGCACAAGACTCTGCTGCGAGCTTCAGGCCTTTGACTTTTGACTGGATCCTCTGGCTCTCCAGCCTGCAGTCTGTTCCTCTAGCAAACCCTAATTGATTTCACAAGTCCTGAGAGCAGCAGTCTTTCCCCAGCCAGCAAAGTCTTTCAAGATGTCAAACTACCAAAGTGTGGAAAATAAAAACTGTAATCAATATAGACTTGCATTACAACATCAGCTCTCCCGGGTCTCCTGGCTGCTAGCCAGCCTTAGAGCTTTTGGACCTGACAATCTCCATGATCACATGTGCCAAATCCTTAAAATAAATCTGCCCAGTGATCAGAAACCCTAGAGGTCCTGTCTCTCTGGACAACCCTAACACAGTTCCCTTCCTGGGTCTTCACTTCTGTTGCTTTTGCACATGTCTGCTGACGTAAAGCTTAATTACAAGCTGTCAGAGCCACTCACAGCAAAAACAACAGCAGACCTCGGATTCCAGATCACCTTCTGATTACAGATTTTCCCCACGATTTAGCCTGGCAAGTCCCTGCTCTCTTTCTACCTTTTTGATACCTTTATGAAGATTTTAAAAAACAAATTAGTCAAAATCCTCCCTCCCTTCCTTCCTTCCTTCCTTTTTTTCTTTCTTTCTTTCTTTCTTTCTTTCTTTCTTTCTTTCTTTCTTTCTTTCTTTCTTTCTTTCTTTCTCTCTCTCTCCCTCCCTCTTTCTTTTTCTTTCTTCCTTTCTCTCTTTTTCTTTCTTCCTTTCTCTCTCTCTTTCTTTCTCTCTTTCTTTTTCTTTCTTCCTTGACAATGATTGAGCCCAGTCACCTAGACTTCCTCCAGCAGCTGTCTCCTCCCACCCCTTGTGCAGACTCACCCATGAGCCCCCAGAGCCCCTTGACTGCATCTTGTTTCAGTCCACCAGGAGACTCGACAGATGATTTGAGGATGGAGATAAAGAGGTCAGTGTCTCCTTTTTCCTGAAACCCTCTGTGAGGCTCTTCAGACCCCTGCGCCCCTCGGCTGGATCTCCTGCCCCTCTCAAGCTGCCTTCTCTTCACTTCCTTGCTCCCAAGGGCCTCAGCAAGCTCTCTTGCTTCTCCACGTATCGAGATCCAGCTCTGGGCTTTCTTATTCCCTTATGCAACCGCTCACTGAAACTTGGTTCCTTTGCAAACAAACACTCTGAAGATTATCCTGAAAGAAGTGTACCAGCTCCAAAGTCCCTACTGTGTAACAGCCATAACAACATGAAAATTGCATTCCTCTTTCCTCTTTAATCCTAGTATTCTCCCAATCTACTGTGCTCTTTAATTTAGCTACTATATTTTTCATATAGAATATTTTGACTTGGATTTTTTTGTGTGTCTTATTGCTAATAAAGTTTTTCTATATCCATAATTTATTGTGCTTATTAAAAATACATGGCCTATCTCCTCCAACACTTGAAAATGCATTGTTGTATTTTTCACGTGGCAGTCCTCTTTCCGAGGTTGGCAAAGACCTGGCATGTGTGCACATTCCCAGGGTCAGGAGCTTCTCTCTGGCCCAGTGAGAAAACGTGCTGTGGAAGACTGAGGTTCCAGGGCAGGGCCCTAAGCACCATAGGCACTTCTCCTACTCTGTCTTGCACCCTGCCTCCAGTCAACTCCCACAACTGGGGCTTCAATTTAAAGCTTTGGAAGAGGGGCTGGGCTGCAGCTCAGTGGTTAGAGTACCTGGCACCCATGAGACCTTGGTTCACACAAAAGATCTGTTTAACTCATTTATCCCAAACGAAGCCTGCAATTTTTTGAACTGGCATAAAATCACAGTGGGAGGAGCCTGTCATCCCAGAGAACACTTTGCTTTCTTGGTGTTTGCAGGAGGGGTGTTTTCATCATTTTCTTGTTGCTGGGACTATCTTGTCAACACCCACAGTTTAAAGGAGGAGAGATTTATTTTGGCTTATTGTTGGCCTCGGATGGTCAGCTGTCTCCAAGACACAACAACACAGCAGAAGCACTGGGACAAAGGAAAGTTGTTCATCCCATGACTGCCAGGAGGTGGTGAGTAAAAGGGAGACTTGGGGATGGAAATGTCCCCTTCCAAGTCACACCCCTAATGACATGCTTCAATCAGGACCTAATAACAAGTCATCGACGCCACTCCCATAATCCAGTCACCTTCCAAAAGCCCGCCTCTGAACACATGAACATTCTAGGGACGTTCTGTGTCTAAACCATGATGAGGGGTTTGGAAGGCACTTGCTTGTTAAGTGACTGGTGGGAGTACTCACAAGCCACCACCTGGCAATCCTGGCATCTGAGGAGCATTAAGGAGCCTTTCTTAAACCACAGGGAGGCAAGAAGCAAGAACGGGGTAGGTGAATGATCTTTTCAGGACTGTACTCTCACTGCCCTGCCCTCTACCTCCAGCTACAGCCACCGCAAGACTACCTCCAGGTTTTCCAGGATTCTCTCACTAACTTTGATTAGTTTCTGAAGTCAAAATTCCTTCCTTCCTATGACTAGTACAGGCACCTGGCTGTGTTAGTCAGATTTCCATTGCTTCGACAAAATACTAGAGCTAATCAGCTTATAAGGAGGAAGCCCTTGGACCTCAAGGTCCTTCACAGTCTATCTGCAACCTTTCCACGGGAGCTTCTGCGACCTGTGGGCCTGGAAGATACTTCTTTATGCCCAGCTCCAGGAGCACAAGCTGCTCCCTCCACGTAGTGAGGCCCTGGGCCTGGCGTTTTGGCTCATTTTGCTGGACGAACACATGCCCCTTAGGGCACGATCAGGACCTGAATTTGTGGAATTCAGCTGCCCAAAGAGAGCCACTCAGCTCCCACAAGGCCAGCTCGGCCCCCTGGGTATTCCTACACAGGGAGGAGGGAGACCACCTTACATCAGGCAGCTCAGTGCCCAGCAGGGTGTGAGGCATGGCAGGAAGTATGAGAAAGAGCCAGATCCTTTGTCCTTTGCTTTTATTTTGTCAGTCCTGGAACATGGTTGGCCTCAGATGGACAGACAAGCCCAGAGTTAGAAGCACAGTGCAAAACTCAGCGAGGAGGCTTGTGACAGAAAGCTGGACATCAGGGTGCTGTGGGCCTGTCACGGGTTCTTGAGCAAAACCAGGTGCAACAGGAAGATCTGAGGAGACAGTAGGACTATGAAGTTCTGGGGTTTGATAGTGCCCCGAGAAGTTACCCCAGTCAGTGCCGGGGGCTTTTCCTGAGGAGGGGCCAAGGAGACGTCAGGATCAGGATTGGCCTGCTTCTTCTCTTGGATCCAGTCGATGAAGTAGTTTATGCGGGTGAAGACGCTGGGGCCAATAGGCTGGCTACATTCTGAGCTCCAACTGGCCACCCCCATCAGGTACCAGATGCCTTTTACTGGGCAGACAAGGGGACCCCCAGAGTCTCCCTGAGGAAAGAGAGGACAGGGATAGTGGGACTAAGACAGGGAGGGACACACATTGCCCAGGGCGGAGAAGACAAGGTAGGCTCCAGGGTTCTCCACTGTTTAAGTCAGTGGTGCTTATCAGAGCAACGTAGGCAGCTTTAAGTCTAGACACAGGGGAGGGGACAACTCCTGGATCAACATCTCCAGAGCAAGGCCCTAGAGCCCTATTCCACAAACCTCCCAAGGGGACCCTGGGTAACACCCTCGTTGGCAGTCACGGGCCTATGAGAATGAATAAGGGGGCTCCAGGAACCTGACATGTGCGCTCCCACCCGTGTGAGAGAAAGTGCCTCTGTGGTCCCACAGGCAGCAAGGTCGCTGGCCTAGAGGGCTGGCCCACAACCTCTGGCTGGATCCTCAGCCCAGGGAAGCATCCTGCTTGTGTCTCTGCATGACTCAGTCGTGTTCCCTTAGTTCCTTGGCTGGTCTTAATCGGAAAATGCAAAGCTGGCAGGGGCAGGGGAGTGGGGGCGAAAGAGCAAACTATCAGATGTGCTGAGGGACAAAAAGTTGCTGCCTGGGCCACAGGGAAGCTCCCTGGGCACCAGAAGTATTGTGGGGACAGCTCGTGCAGCAGGGCCCCAAAGACAGGAAGGTCACTGGTTTCGAGGGTAGAACACTAGAGAGTGTTCTAAGGCCGAGAAGTGGAAGCATGTGGCACTCTGGTGCAGCCATCTGTGAAATACCATGACTGAGCAGCCTCGTGCACAGGTGGCACTCCAGGAGATGGAGACATCATGCTTACCTGTGCACATGACATGTGCAAAGAGGGCAGCAGAGAGGACAGGAAAGCCCCAGAGGGACAGCGCCAACTAGGCCATCAGAGAGCTTCTCTGGGCCAGGCCTGGAGGGAGGAGTGAGGCCTGATGAAGGCCGGCTGTGGGCTGGGACAGGGAGCCCCTCAGCAGGGAGGCAAGAGGATCTGGTACACATTCTGAAAGGATGCTCCAGGGCTGCTGGGACACTGCTGGCAGCAGAGTCCAGGGCTGCCCAGGCCAGATCGTAGGAGCAGGAGTGGCAATGCCTGGCAGGAAGTGGTCAGCACCCAGGGTTTGCACTGTCTGATCCTTTCTATCTTATGTTAAAATGTAAGGCAAGAACAGCAGGCTGAGTGTGAACGGTAGGCTCTAGCACCCAGAAAAGGACCGAAGGGAGCAGGGGACCAGACAGGGCTGCCTGTAGCATCTAACGGAGGATGTGCACTGAGGCCTGGTGCAGTGGGCTGAGGCAAGGGTGAGAATCAAGGAAGCAAGAGAGGACATGTGCAGACTGGTGTGCTGCCCGAAATGCTACCAACGCAAGAATGGATAAGTGCAATTGTAGTCTACTCACACAGTCACAAACATAATACTCACTGAGAAGTGACAAAGTAAAAGTCCATGTCCTATATGATTTGCAGTCATATTAAGTCCCAGCACAAAGCCATGGTGCTTTAGAGTATCGGGGGAGGGTAGTGACAGGACAGGATATTGGGGGAGGGTAGTGACAGGACAAAGGCATAAGCATGGCCCTTTGGGTGCTGGTTGCATGAATGTATTGAACTCTAAAAATTCATCAAATAGTACAAACTAAGCCCTTTTCTTCGCATGCTATACTTCAACATATTTTTAAAGATACAAAGACAGCGGATGAGATGGGCTGATGCTCTTCGGGGGCTCTGACAGCTCAGGCTGGGTTGGGCTGGGGAAGGTTTTGGAAAAGGGGCTGGGGCAGGGTGCAGAAAAGACACAGAGGGAGGGGACATGGCCAGTACAGGAGCCCAGGGGTGCCCAGGCTCAGTGTGGTGTCTGAGAGGCCTCACTTACTCTGCAGATAGATTTTCCCGTTGCAAATTCTGCAGCACACAGCATGTCCTCCTTCACCTGGTATGCATTGGGGTCCTGGATGCCAGGTGGAAGTGTGTAATGGTCTCCACAGTACTCATTACTCAAGAGAGCCACCTCTGCCTCCTGCAGCTGGAAGGGTGGAGGCAGGAATTCTGTGGAGGGGATTCAGATGTGAGAGTTAGCCTGGAGAAAACGTGGTCCCTCTTCAGCCTGCTTGCTGACAGAGGGCACCCACTCTGGCCAGAATGCTTCCCGGTGGACATGCAAAATCAGAGGCAAAGGCATTCAAGAAAGCCAAGAGGAAGGGCCTGTGGTGGGAAGGAGCAGGAAGGAGGTCAGTGTGGCTGCAAAGAGGGGCAGAAAAACCTGAGGGACAGTCATAGGGTCCAGAGCAGGCACTGCCTCCTCGCCAGTCTGTGGGATTGCAAGTTCATTCAAGCACATTGGTAGTAATGGAAGGGTCCACTTGTATGCCAAAAGCAATTCCTCTGTCTGCTCCATGGAGACAGAGACAGTGGCAGGAAGGATGGACGTGGGAGTCCTGGCCTAGCCAGGGGGTAGCTAAAGTGTATTTCACAGGTACTAGATGGCTTACAGTCTGACAATAAGACTGGCCTCAGCTCAAGGAGCAACCGGACTTAGACACTTGGGTTCTGTTTCTGAGGCCTCCGTGTGCTAGCACAGTATTAGGATGACAGCTCACTCCTGTGTTAGTGCTCACTGCCTACGGCCTTTTGTGGGTTATCAGCAGCTACCCGTGGTAGCAAACCCCAGGCTTGGGTCAGGGGCCAGCAACAGTCATTAGGGGCCAGTGTGGGGAGGACTGAGGACCCAGGGTCTCGCTGATGTCAGCTGCCCTGTGTCCTGGTGGCTCTCCCACTCAAGAGTTCATGCTCCAGCTCCTATCTTCTGACCTGTCTTGGATTTTCCCCTTCCCCTTCCAACAGTTCTGACAGTTCATCCCAGGAAGATGTGTGGAAATGTTGTCGAGCTGTCCGTTCTAATGACTAGGCTATATGACTGATATTTAGAGGCCAGGAGCAGAGACGGTGGCTCCAACCCAAATCTCAAGGAAACGCCTACCCCAGGTGCCTTCGTGGAGATGCTCTGCCAGATTGTGACCCTATGTATCATGTCAATTTTACATTCTGCTTTTTTTCCACTTACCATTATATTTTCTTGGCATTTACCTTTGTACAAAAATCTCTGTCCAGTATTTCCCTGTCTCAGTCTAAAATTATTTGGCCATCCTTCACTATCCACAGGCATTCTCCAAAGATACCAAAACCCACAGATGCTCAAATGTCTTACATAAAATGGCATCACAGTACTTGAAGAGAACATACACATTTCCCTTAAACTTTGCATTATCTGTAGATTTTTTTTTTTTTTTTTTGGTGCTGGGGATCGAATTTGGGCCCTTGTGCTTGCAAGGCAAGCACTTTAACCACTGAGCTAAATCCCCAGCCTATCTGTAGATTTCTTAGAATACCTGATGCAGTGTAAATGCCATGTAAATAGTTACACTGCATTGTTCAGAGAACAAAGATCAAAAAAGAACGGACCTGCCTCCTACTCTGAATGCTTTGGGTCTGCTGTTGGTTGGCCCTGCGGGTGCAGAACTGCAGATATAGAGGGCTGACTGTGCAAGCCAGAGAATGAGCAAGACTTATTTGCATAAAGGGTGAGTAGCAAGTTCTGCACAGGTAAATATTTTTCAGCCATAAATACCCCAACTCGCCTCAGGTCAGAGGGCAGGTTGCCCTCATCTCCTTAATGGTACCCAGCACCTTCTGTGGCCCCAGAAGATCAAGTGGTGTTTGATGAGACCCTGAAGTGGCCAGATCCCAGAAGAACCTTGGAATGAGTGGGTTCAATTGTGTTTTGAGCCCTGGTAACCCTGAGTGGGTAAGAGTGAAAAAGCCCAAGTTTCTGATTCTTAAAGTTAGATATTTTTTGGACTGAGGGAATCATGAGGCTTCACAGGGACTGAAAGGGCCCAATGAGTCTCCAGCCCCACACCCTCGCCCCTGCCCTGTGTTCTTACTGTCTTCAGTAATCATCCCCCAGCCAGTTATCCAGCAGGAAGTAAAGTCAGGCAGCTTCAACGTGCTGTCAGGGAGACAGACGGGGAGGATGTGGGAATTGAACTCCACAGGCCGGTGCAGTTGCAGCAGGACGATGTCTCTTGACATGCGGTGAATTTTGTCATAGTCTGAGTGGACAATAAGCTTATTCACTGTCATCTGCAGGCTGTAGTTCGTGGGATTGCTCAGCTGGTTGTACCCCAGCAGAATCCGGTAGTCAGATGGCACGTGAGACCTATTGGGGGGACAGTTCCTCTGAGTGTCTGGCTGGCACCCTCACCCTAACAGCTCACCCTCCTGGCAGGCAACCAGACACTCCGCCCTGTCGTTTTAAGGGGTTATCTGTACTGCCTTCCTAAAATTGGGTTAGCCTTCTCTTTAGGCGGGCTTGATTGCTGCCTCTAGCCTCAGGACATTTGTCCTTTGAAGGCTCTTGATGGCTTGTCTAACGTGTCTCAGAATCCAAAGAGCAGAGAATCTGATTCTGGAAAGACACATTCAGGGTACATTAAACTGCACTCCATTATCTTGGAGATGAGAATTGGCTTATTTCCAGCTTGACAGGTCCCTCTTGTGCCCTCAGGGCCTTCTCGAAGACTGCACTTCCCTGGCTAGCATGACCTGTTCACTAGTTCTCACACATCATTCTCTCCAAAGGCTGCCACGCCTGGGACACAGGCACTCAAGAAGGCTTTGTGGGAGGAGCGGAGACATGCACAGAAACCTCTCGTTTCTGAAATACCAACAACTTTCCTGCCAAGGCGCCTTGTCGTGTGATCCTCTACCCAGACTCCGCATGCCTCAGGCCTTTCCCCTAAGGCCCTGCCAGTTCCAAGCCCAGAGGACAGACCCAGTGTACCTCCCTGACACAGTTTCAGGATCTGCTGTAGGAATGGAGTGTGTGTTTCACTTTCCTCACAGAACAAGACGCTTCAGGGTGAATCTTGCATCTCCACATCCGCTATGCAGGCCTTAAACGAGGCCTGGAATCCATGGGTGATGAAAATATGAATGGAACCCAAGCACGGTCTCAAAGGCAGCTCTCACAGCCCTGGCTTTGGGCTTAGAGTGCAATGGCCTCCTGACTCCTTTTGGGCACGGAACGGGTCTGGAATATATCTGAGGAGTCACTTGGCCTCCTGACTATCTGCTTCATTCTCCCAAGACAGATCTTGGCTTCATTTCTCAGTCTGGCTTGCAAAGATGTGGCTCCCCTTCCCGACTCTTCTAAGGTACATAGCACAACAGAAGTAACAGGAAGCCCCTGTGCCAGTTAGATTCAGAGTCCCAGGACACCTCTGCAAGAGAATGTGCATGCGGGCAATCAGGATGCAGGGGAGCCTCCGGTGGGTGCCCTTGACAGCCTGTGAAAAGCCCTGGCTGGAGGAGACAAGCCACCTGTCCATTCGGGCCCTGACCGCCACTCCCCTCCCACCCCTGGAAAGTAGGGACCTGAGACTGCCACTCCAGCTTAACAAATGGAACAGGTGCAGGAGCAAGACACACTACAATTTGTACAAGAAGAAAGAGAGGCCTACCTACATCTCCTGGCACTGTCTACAGGTGGGCGGACACAGACTGCAAAGTCTACTGTGAGTGGGACAGGATTTTGATTCGTAATGTTTATGGAAGATCAAATAGACTGGAGGTGGTCACTTTGGAACTAAAGTCTGTTTTCCAGTATTTACTGATAACACCTACAGCAAATTAATTTCTAGTTAGCTATTTAAAAGCAACATGCAAGCCAAGCATGGTGGTGCACCCCTATAATCCCAGCACTCTGGGAGGCTAAGGTAGGAAGGACACAAGTTCAAGCCTCGCCTGGGCAACTTAGCAAAAACTTGTCTCAAAATAAAAAAGGGCTAGAGAAGCATCTCAGTCTGAAGGCCTTGGATTTGATCCTTAGTACTACTAAATAAATAAATAAACACAACATTCACATCACGGAGACAGCCACACCAACATGGTAGGCTTTCCAACGTTGGGAGGAGGAGGGCAAGGCATCCCAGGGCGAGAGGTCAAGGATGGCCCCTCCCTGGGAGATGTGGCACAGATGTCTGAGACAGGAGTCAAAGGATAAGCAGGATGGCATTCCAGCTAGAAGGCGCCGCTGAGTCAAAGGTGGAGTAGCAGCACAGGGCACCTGATGTCAGCAAACCGCACCAGATCGAAGCCCGGAAGGAAAAGGCTAGGCACGCCTTCCTGCCCCCTTGCCCGCCCTACACCTCCCTCCTGCAGCCCTGCCCAGCAGCCAGGACCCGGGGAAGGAAGTCGCACCTCTGGAAGCAGTGGGCTGCGGAGGCCACCCAGTTTTTGTCGATGAGGGCAGCTCCGCAGACATGCTTGCCATACAGGAGCAGACTGGCCTGCCACGGCCACCGTTCAGGGTTTGCCTCCTTACCACCAAAGATCCTCCCGGCAAATGCAGTCCTGCCGCATACTGTGAAGACAATCCCAGCCATGAGGCACCTGCATTCTGGACTCCGGCCCATGGGAGCCTCGAGTGTAGGCATCAGCAGGACTCAGAGGACACACAGCCACTCCTCTCCCTTCTCAGGCCCACGGACGGGGTGGGAGTGAGCAAATGGAGTGGGGGTGTGGGAAGGAAAGTGGGGTGTGGGCCAGGTTCTTCTGGACCTATTTCTCTGAAGGACTACAGCCCCTAACTGAAAGTGTTTGAAGAGCAGAAACTGAAGGCAGGCAGAAGTGACAGTACATAGTTCATGCCAAGGCGGACCGCGCAGGTCACCTGCCCACCTCGGCCCAGCGAGGGCAGTGTATACCGACCCAGACAGGTCCTTCTGCTCTTCTACTGAGGCTCGAGATCATGTGGGAGTCGCCAGGAGGGGAGGGGCCAGCTGCACGACCTCCCCTCCCAGGTCCAAAGGCCAGGCCTCCCAACTGCCCACACTCCGGGACCCCTAGAGCCAGCCTCGGCCCGGCTGAGGTCCCATGGCAGCTCTCGGGGGTCGCGTGGCAGGGAGGGGGCAGGAGAGGCAGGCGGGCGGCCGCTCTCAGTCTGGGCCTCCCCTGGCCCGCCCACTTACCCTCTGACAGGGTCAGAGTGTCCTGGGCGTCCAGCGGCAGGAGGTGCAGCCAGAGGAGAAGGACTGCCAGGGCACATGCCCCTGGCCCACCCAGGCCTGATCGCTGGTCCCTGGTGCCCGCCATCCGGCCGGCCCGCATCTGCGACCCGGACGGAGCGCGCGCGCGGCCAACGGCGGTCCTGGCAAGTCCCTGTGGCTTGTCTAGGGGCTGCGGGGCCCCTAATTAGCCCAGGATTCCCCTGACTGTGCAGAAGCCCCAGCTCGGAGGGATCCATCGTCACTGGGAGCCCCCAATCTGATGTGAGAGGCGGCATGCCGTAGCTCCCACTCCTAGCCTCCAGTCACACGTTCCTGTTCCTTCCCTCTGCAGAAGGCTTTCCCACAGCCCAGATCTCCGTTAGGAGTCAAGGGCTGGGAGAAAAAAATTCCCTGTGACCAGCCTCGGTTCTGCCCTTTGTGTTTCTGGGCTCCCTTTGTTTTTTATGGAAAGTAGTGCACATTTTTCTCTGAGCAGTCTGCTCAACTTGCTTCTTGTGAGTGGAGCGTGTGTGTGTGTGTGTGTGTGTGTGTGTGTGTGTGTGTGTGTGTGTTGGGGGTAGGACATGCTTTCTCTGTTCCAGCTATTACTTGCTGGTAATATTTCTGCTGACCTAAGTGTCTCAGGATCTTTGCAGTCCTGAGATTTCACTTCATTAGACAAAGCCACATCCTTAGAGCTTTTGAAATTAAGAAGAGAGAGAGAGAGATGTCAGAATGACAGTGCCCTTAAATGTCCTGGAGCCCCTCAGTTGCGATGGAGACCTATGAGGAACACTCACTCTTTTGAAGGGGTCCTTCACTTAACTACTTGGATCTCTTGGTCATTCTGAGCTCTTAGCTGAAAGTTGCGTCTTTTTGACATGTGAAGAGGCTGAGAATTTTCAAGATCTTCTAGGCCTCAGTCCTTACAGTTAAACAGTTCTCCCCTCCATGTGTCACTCTCCTCTCACATTGTGCTATAAGCAGCAAGAAGAAACTGGGTAGCTAAATATTTGCACTGATGTATAGTCAGTAAGCTTGAATTAAACAGAAATAAGATCAGAAATTCAGAAAATCAAAGGGCAGAGGAATAGGTGGACAGCAGAAGGAAACCTAGTATTGAGTCACATGATAAAAGTCCAGAGAAAGAACGAGATGAGAGAGAGAGAGGAAGGAGAGGGGAAGAGAGGAGGAGGAGAAGAAGGAGGAAGAAGGAGAGGGAGAAGGAGAAGAGAAGATTATTTGAAAGAGGGCTAAGGTGTGGATTGAATTATGCCCCCCAAAAGATACGCCGAAGTCCTAACCCAGGTACCTGTGAATGTGACTTGTTTTGGAAATGGGGTCTTTGTGGATCGAGTTAAGATGATGTGAAACAGGGTTGGGGTGGGCCCTGAATGCCATGACTGCTGCTCTGGTCAGTTCATGTGGAAACATGCGGGGAGGTTAGTGCTTAACAGGGATTTAGAGTCTGGACCTGCAGGTGCCCAGTGGGGCATCTCTGCTTCCATTTTATATTTGTCTTCTTTATAACTTTAAAACTTCTTTGGGTCCCAATCCTGCCCAACTCTGCACATAGTGTTAATCACTTAAGGAGTGTCTGTCTAAAAACTGGTAATACAAATTTTATTAACCCTAAATTTACCTAACATATCCCATCCCTCTTCAAGACCGAGGACTCAAGATAAGAGCAACTAAGGTATTTTTAAGATTTCCAGGGGCATTCAAGTCCCAGCTTTTACCACATCCTATTGCAGAAACCCCTAAAGCGTGCCCAGAAATCTCTAGTCTTTGTCCTAAACCAGTAGTTACCCTAGATTCCAGGAAAAGTAGAGCCTGGCAAAGAGCTCGCCCCATGATTCAGTTGTTCCCCCACAAGTGGAGCAATGACCCCATGATGGAACCAAGGCTACCCCCTCAGGGGAACTGACGCCCCCTCACCTCACAGAACCAGTCCTGAGATGACAGTCGGCCAGAACAGGACTTGACCAGGACAACACGCCCTGCCAGCTCTGTAGCCCCTAACCCCTTTTCCATAAACCTCAAAGTCAGACTTTGCAGCCCTTTAGCTATCCTTCCCAGCATGGCCACATGAATTAAAGCTCCTTTCCTGTCTTTCACCACTGCTCGTCTCCTGGATTGGTATTTGGGGGCAGGTGGCCAAGCCTAGTCAGGCAGGCTCCCAGGAGCTGGTGTTTTCTCCCTAAAACTCCAACAACAATGTGACAACTGAGGAAGAGATTTGTGTAATGTGTATACAAGCCAAGGAACATCAAGGATTGGCAGCAACCACCAGAAACTAAGAGGGAGTCCAGGAAGAGCCTTCCTTAGAGATTTCAGACAGAGCAGGACCCATTGATAACTTAATTTTTTTTATTTTGTACCTCTAGAACAGTGTACCTTTAGAACAGTGTTCAAAAATTTTGTTTAGTTGTTTTCTGAGATGGGGTCTTGCTTGGTAGTACATGCTGGACTTGAACTCACTAGGGATGCCAGGCAGGGCTTGAACTTGGATTTCTTCTTCTTCAGCCTCCTGAGTGCTGGGATTACAGCCATGTACCACAATTCTCAGCTACCTAGAAGAAGTTTTTTTTAATACATATCAGTCATGCAAATAGCTTGCCAGCCGCACAGCTGCTGGGCACAATTCCTGCTGTACCATCTTTAGGACTTCCTTTCTTGCATTTCCAAGAACACAGTCTCGTTTCCTTCTGAGCCTTCATTGATAACATCCTTAAAGTCCAGATTTCTATTAACAGTCAGTCCAAGGAAATTTAGATTTTCTTTAAGATGATTTACATTTTCTTTATAATGTTCCTCAAAATTCTTGCAACTTCTACCCATGTCCCAAAATCATTGACATATCTTTAGCCCTCACACCCATCTTTTGTTTTTCATAGTTTCAGTTACTCATGATCAACTCTGGTCCAAAAATATTAAATAGAAAATCCCATAAATAAACAATCCATAAATGTCAAATTGCTCACCATTCTGAGTTGCAAGATGAAATCTCATGCTTCCTGCTCCACTCCCTCTGGGACATGAATCATCCTGTTCCAGGGTTGCTATGCTGCACACATTACCTGCCTGTTAGGCACATAGCAGCTGTCTCAGCTGCCAGATTGACTATTGCAGTATCACAACGGTTGTGTTCAAACTAACTCTTGTTTTATTCAGTAATGCGCGTAAGTGCAAGCTTAGTTATGTTGGTAATTGGGATATGCCTGTAAAATGCTTCCTTTAAGTGAAAAGGTGAAGGTACAAATTATTTTGGAAGAGAAAACATACTCACAAATGTTTATTACTCTGTATTATAATTGTTCTATTTTGTTATTGTTGCCTAATTTACACATTAAGCTTTATGACAGATATATATAGAGAAAGGGGGAAAAAGTACATGTGGCATTTGCTACTGTCCATAGTTTCAGGCATCCACTGGGGATCTTCACACACATCTGTGGATAAGGAGGGCCTCCTGTATATGTTATGGGGGCTTTCCATTCCTGTACCCAAAATTTCTATTAATTTTTGTGTTCGCTTTCCATCTCTGTGACAAAATTCATGAGATAATAAAATTATAAGAGGAAAAGATTTATTTTGGCTCACAGTTTCAGAGATTTCAGTCCATGGTCACTTGCTTCTGTTGCTTTTGAAGCCTGAGGCAGGAGTGTGTGGCAGAGTAAGCTCACTGCTCTTTTTAAGGCAGGCAAGAAGCAAAGAGAGAAAGGAGAGGTCAGGGTTTCAATATCCCCAAATATCCTCCTCACAACAGCCAAGAAACACAGAGAGCGTAGAGAGGCCAGGGTCCCAAAACCACAATAACCTAATTTCTACCCACCGGCCTTACTTCCTAAACATTCCACCACCTTCTTCCAGCACCACAGTCTGGGGACCAAATCTTCTATGCAGCAGCCTTTAGGGCTTTCCAGATTCAAACTATAGTGGTTTTCTATTGCTATGCACTATAATTTAGATCTGAAAAGTCTCCCACAGGCCCGTGTATTAAAGGCTTATTCCCAACCTGTGGGAGGGGGTGGAACTTTAAGAGGTGGAGCCCGATGGGAAGCCATCGGTCACTGGAAGTGTGTCCTTGAGGGGACCGGGATGCCACCTCCTCTTCCTTGCTCTTTCAATTCCCAGAGATGAGGTTGAGGGCTGTGCATGTGCTGCCACCATGAGGTGCTGCCTCACCATAGGTCCAAAAGTAACAGGGCTGACTGACTGTGGACTGAAACCACCAAAACTGTGAGCCCACAAAACTTTTATCAGCGATTATCTAAGACATTTCTTATGATAATGAGAATCTGGCTAACGCACTGCATAACAAATCACCACAAACCTAGTCATTTAAAATTCACTAATTTATTACTAAACAGTTTCCAAAGCATGATTGTCCATTCAGGATCACACTGAAGTTGCCAGCTGGCTATACACTCACTGAAAATTTGGGGGAAGAAACTGCTTCTGAGCTCACGTAGGCTTTCGGCAAAACTCAGTTTCTCACAGTTGAGTGACTGAGATATCTGTTTGCTGTTGGGAGCCACTTTCCATGTACAGCTCCTGGAAGCTGTTCACAGGCTCTTCCCACAGGCCTCATTAGCACAGCCACTCCTCCAGGGCTGGCAGGAAGATTCTTGGCACCAAATTCTCCTTAAGCTTTGAATCTCCAAACTGTGTGTGACTTCCAGACCCAGATGTAAAAGACTCACACATAATTAGGTCAAGACCACGAGAAGAGTCACTCTTCTTCAGACAATAATCTCCCTTTCTTAAGGTGCCACAAAACATGAAATCACAGGAGTGATAGTTCACCTTTTTTATAGTCCCTCAAAAGAACTATATGAGGATGTGGAGCATTGCGATGTTGCCCTAGAATAAACTCGACCTAATCAAGAACAAAGAAAATTATATTTGTTTGGAGATAACCAGGATTACAATCTGGGAAAACACAGATTAAAGCAGTCTTAAAAGTGCCCTCTGAGCTTTTACAGAATATGGCTGTATTTATAGCTTCAAGTCACAAGGGATAGTTGAAAATCATATCGCTTGTTAGGAATTACCATTGGTGTTGCTGAAGATTAAAATGTCTTGCAAGAAAGCAGTTAGGTGTGGTTTCAGTTCATGGGTAGCAAATGGAGTGGGTTCCCTGTTTCAAAACTCAGCGTAAATTAAAATGTTTCAAGGGTCAACTTAAACTTGGTGGTGAGCAGATCTGCAGCCCAATTCAAAAGTTCAGTTGAGAATACGTCTGAGATCTGATTAACAATAGCCTCCTGACTCCATCTGAAGTGCCCTGAACCGATACTACGCCATTTTGATGTTTTTTTCCCTGATAGCAGTTTTTCTTAGAATTCTGCCTACCACAGTTTCCTTTGAGAAAAATGGTGCAAATTAGACACAAGATTCTCATTCAAAAAAATCGCTTTCCAGGAAAAAACAAGCATGAAAGTACATCAACAATTTTAAGGAACTATGAATATAAGCAAATGCAGGTAGAGAAGTCTTAAAATTATGCATGTAATAATGCTTGTATTTGTAAGTTATCTATTTTTAAAAATATTTGGCTGTTTTATCTCTCTGAAGTGTTTTTTGTTTTGTTTTGTTTTTCTTTCCATCTTTCCTTCCTTCTTATTTCTTGTCCTTTAATGTTTTCTTAACCTTAGCAGGAAAGTTTCAAAACCTGTCAAAAAAAAATTTCCAGCAATTTAGAAATTTATATGAAGTTCTGAATTTCCCTGAGTGGGTAATTTAATCCTAAATTCAGTGATAATTATAACGAATTATAGCTGTAATTGTAATTACTATACTTTAGAGAATAACTCAAAATATGGTTTTGAATTCATTTGAAATAATACTTACCATAAAAATCATGAAAAGAAATAACAATTATGCCCACACACCATGACAAAACTTAAACTTAAGTGAACATAAAATTTGTGTGAAACTGGCTCAGCAGTTGGCTCTTTTCCTGAATAAGAGAGAGATAAAAAAGATCAAGAAAAATATACGCAATTAACATACAGTTGTGTGCATATTGATAATCAATGAAAGGGGCCGGGGATTTAGCTCAGTGGTCAGAGTGCTTGCCTAGCAAGTGCAAGGCCCTGAGTTCAATCCCCAGCACCAAATAATAATAATAATAATAATAATAATAATAATAATAATAAGGAGGGAAAGTCCTGCCCCTTGTCTGGCAATAGGACAATCCTCACCTACTGTCACTTTCTGCTCAGAAGTCCAAAGCCCTGGAGCTGGGGATTTAGCTCAGTAGTACAGTGCTTGCTAGGAAGCACAAGGCCCTGAGTTCAATCCCCAGCACCAAAAACAAGTCTAAGGCCCACTTCCTATGCTTGTCTCTAGTCCCATTGATGTGCTGCCTAGAAAACCACGGATTTAAATTTCACTTACATAACTTGTTTTTGTACATTTTCCCTGGTGCTTTTTACCTACCAATTTTGCTTTGGGAAGGCTACATATGTGGTAGTAGTTAGATGCATACTTCTATTAATTTTTTTTTTTTTTTTTTTTTGGTGCTGGGGATTGAACTCGGGGCCTTGTGCTTGCTAGGCAAGCACTCTAACCACTGTGCTAAATCCCCAGCCCCTACTTCTATTAATTTTAAGTATCACAGTTTGGTGCCTGTGTCCCTACGCATTTAATGTATTTGTACATTTCTCCCTATACTGCCCTATGAGAGGCTCTTCGCAGTATATTTCCAGTAGTGCACTCAATATCACCATATCACCATGTACTTCTAACTCGTTTTCCTAACTCAACATGCTCATTTGTAATCTCACAAGCATGCCTGCTAGCTTCCTAAATCTTCATTAATACTCAGTATTAGGACACTGTTGAGTTATAATGATAAGGTATAATCTTACTGTAATTTTTATATACATCATTTATTTATTTTTCTTTGTTTGCAGTACTGGGGATTGAACCCAAGTCCTCCACACAGAGCTAAGTTGCTATGTTGTCCAGTGTAGGCTTGAACTTGTGATCCTTATAGGGAATTTCTGGCATCAAGCATCTCTTCTGTGCTTACTAGTCATTTATTTAATCCCTTCTTCAAATCATTTATCCCAATTTGTCCATTTTCCTTTTGAGTTTCATGTCTCATTCCCTTTAAAATAGATTTGTGCAAATTCTTTCTATATCCTAGATCAGAAAAATTCTTAGCATGATAAACAGTTCCTCTTCACCTGACATTTTTTAATGGTGTAAGAGAATTTATTAGGAATGAGTGGGCAAATACATGTTTGTCTACATGAAATCCTCACCTTACATGGTATACCTTTTTTTGTGGGGGGTGTTGCTGGGGATCAAACTCAGGGCCTTTCACTTGCTAGGCAAGTGCTCTGCCACTGTGCTAAATCCCCAACCCCAATACAGTATATCTATTAAGAAGTAATAGAGTTGGAGTTGGGGAGGTAACTCATTGGTACAGCGTCTAGCATGCAAGACACCCTGGGTTCAATCCAAGTACCCCAGACACATGTACACACAAAGGAGAACAGGAAGAAATAGAGTTAAATATAACTAAATAATCCATAAAAAATTTAAGAGGAATATTCCTTAGTTTTCATTTTAGTGGAAAACTTTCTTCCTTTCAAATAACCAATAGAAGTGCCAAAAGACAGATTCAAACTTATTAGCTGTAGCAAGTTGTAATTATCAGTGAATGACAAAAGAACATATGAACAAAGTCAATGACAAAACATAAAGCAACTAAAAATGATGAAATAGAGAACTCCAACTCTCCACTGAGATAAAAGGAAGCTAAAGACCTATACAATGAAAACTGTGAAACACCGTTGAAAGAAATTCAACAAGAGAGGCGTAAACGGAAAGACATTTCACGTTCATGGATTGTAAGACAATATTGCTAAGATGTGTAAACTACATAAAGCAGTCCACAGATCCAATGCAATCTTTATCTAAATCCTCCCAGTTTTTCTTGAAGAAATAGAAAAATCAATCCTACAGTTCATATGATATCTTCAGGGACCCTGCAGAGCCAAAACAATCTTGAGAAAAAGGAAGAAAGTTGGAGTATTCACATTTCCTGGCTTAAAACCTTACCACAGAGCTACAGTAACTTAGTATGGTACTGGAATAAAAACAGACGGATTTGCAATGGAACAGAAGAGAGCGCCTGGAATTGGATCCTTACATATACGTACAATGGACTCATTTTTAAATTAATTTTTGGTGATGGTGCTGGGGACGGACACAGGGCCTTCTACATGCTAAGGATGCACTCTACCAGTGAGCCACACCATCAATTCCTGTTCAGTGATTTTCAACAAGGGCGTCAGGACACTATTCAATAGGGGAAAAGATAAGCTTTCAACAAATGATATTGAAATATGCACATGCAAAAGAATGGAATTGGACTCTTACCATATATCATATCCAAAATTAATTCAAAGTGGCTCAAGTACCTAAATGTAAAATATTTAAATTAGAACTACAAAACCCTTAATGAAATAAGGAGAAAGCTTCATGGCATTGGATTTGACAGTGATTTCCTTCATTTGATACCAGAAGCATAGGCAAGAACATAAATAAATGAGACTTTATCAAAATTTGAATCTTTTGTGTATCTAGGACACTATCAGCAGAGTGCAAAAGTAACCCACTGAATGGGAGAAAATATTTGTAAACCATACATCTGATAAAAGGATAATATCCAGAATATAATTTTAAAAAACTTCTACAACTCCACAACAAAAATCAAACATGGACAAAGAAGTTGAATTGCCATTTCTCTAAGACAAATATACAAATAGCCAATAAACACATGAAAAGATGTTCAGTATCACTAATCGTTAGAGAATCCAAAATCAAACCCATGAGGAGATACCACTTAATTTCTGTGGGGATCATTGAGATATATATATAACATAAAATAGTAAGTCTTGGCGGGTCTATGCAGAGATCAGAACTCTGTGTGTGCAGCTGCTGTGAGTGGTTGCTTTTCTGATGAGGACAAAGAAGGAGGAGGAGGGAGGAAGGAAGAGGAAAGAAGAAGGAAGAAAAAGAAGGAAGAGAAAGGAGAAGAGGAAGAAGAGGAAGAAGAAGGAGAATGAGAAGGAGGAGAAGGAGGGGTGGGGAGGAGGAGAGGGGAAGAGGGAAAGGTGGAAGGAAGAAGAACAAGGGGGGGAGGAGAAGAGGGAAAAGAAGGGAAGAGGGGAGGAGCAAGAGGAGGAAAGAAAAATTAAATAGAATTATAACAGTTCATGAAAAGAAAGTTCCTCAAAATATTACAAATAAGAATGACCACACGAGGCAGCAATTGCACTTCTGGCTGTATATCCAGAAGAACTGAAAACAGAGTCTTGAAGAAATATTTGTACACCCATCTTCATAGCACTATTATTCACAAGAGCCAAGAGGTGGGAGAAACTCCAGTGTCTATCCAGGGATAAATGAATAAACCAAATGTGATATTTGCATACAGTGAAATTTTATTCATTCTTGAAAAGGAATGGAATTCTGATACATGCTACACTGAAGATGAACACCAACCACACTATGCTAAGTGAAATAAGTCAGAGCAAAAGGACAAATAGAGTGCACTGCTCTCATACAAGCACCTGGAGAAGTCAGACTGGCAGAGACAGAAAGAACAGTGGTTGCCAGATGCCGAGGGCAGGGAGCTCCGGGGAACGGGCGCAGAGTTTCGGTTTGGAAGGTGGAGGAGTCTGGCGGTGGGTGGATGTGATGGCACGAGCTCGCAGTTCCAGCCACTGGTGAGCCAGGTGGAAAGATGGCTTGAACTCAGGAGTTAGAGATCGGCCAAGGTGACATAGCAAGATCCTGTCTCAAAAAAAAAAAAAAAAAAAGAAAGAAAAGAAAAGTTCTGGAGATGGACAGAGGTGATGGCTGCATGACAGGGTCAATGTACACGTGCCACTGGAATGTGTGCTTAACATAGTCAAAACGTTAATTCTTGATCTGTGTATTTACCACACTCCTTTAAAAACGGAAAGAAACAATACGCTCATGCCCAGTATGCTTAGAGATGTAAAGGATAACACTGAGAATATCGTAGGGAAGCTGGAGAGAGTGGACAGGGTGGGGAGGACAAGAACCCTAACGACAGCCCAGAGGTGGCGCAGCTGGGCACCAGAGGTGCTACAGAGGCGGGGTGACCACAGGGCAGGCCAGGCAGGGCTGAGAGCTGGTCTGAGGACAAAGGCAGCACTCCAGGAGAACTGCCTCGAGGGAAGTCTGGGAGCTGACAAGGCCCGTGGAAGACTGGAGGCAGGATTTGTTGCCTGGATGGTCAGGGCCAGGGCCTTCCGGCATTGCTGTCTCCCGCAGGCCAGCTCACAAAGAGGAGCAACCTGAGCCCAGGAAAACCAAGCCCGGCACAGGAGCTCAGGGCTCAGGCCAAGGCCTGCCTATCTTCATCCTGCTCCTGGGGGGTCAGGGCCCTAAACATTCTATACCTGCCTCTGGCTCCAGGCTGTTTCCAGCAGAGAGCAGGAGTTGGTCTGTGTTGGGCCTGGATGTGGGACCCAGGAGGATCCACAGAGGAGAGTACGGAGCAGTTCATGAAAGCCCAGCGCAAGCTGGCTGTGTGCATGGAACACAGTGAGCACCCTGATGACTCAGCTGCCCCGGGGCGGGCTGACCTACCTTCCTCACAGGTGAGCAGTCATCATCATCCAGAGGCGATGTGCCAGGACTCGTTCCAGCTGGCGCTAAACCGGGTCAGTAACCACCACCCCAGACAGCTCTCTGCATGGGGAGCGAGCACTCTGCAGGCTGAGCGCTCACAGCCCAGCTGCTGCTAAGGCCAGACCACGCCACACCTTTTCATTCTTGGAGTTTGTTGCCCAGGACAGGACTAAGTCGCCTTCAGCTTCATCACAAGGTGGCAGCACGAACCCCTGATCCTGCCTTGACCAGCTTGCATCCCCGCCTCCAAGGGCCTAAAACCATGGCTCCAAAACCTGGGGCCTGTGCTATTCTTCCCATCGTCCTCAGTTTCCGTTCACCTGCGGCCTCTGCACCGTCCCGGATTACCCCTGGAACCTCCTTTCTCCTTCCCCCCTATCAAATGAAAGCTCACTTGCTTGGCCGTTATGGAGACTTTGGAAAGACTCTTCCTTCTCTTGTACTATGGACTCGCTGTGCACATTCCCCGCCTTCCCAATTGCATCTGACTCCTGTATTTACCGTAGACACACTGTGGACAGGACTGTGCCCCTGCTGGCCTGTCCAGCAGGAATCCTGAGGCCTGGGCCTCTGTGACTGCCACTGCCTCCCAAGCCGTGGTGGCAGCGGTGGAAGAAGGAAAGCGAGCCCCTTTTGACAGGGCTGAGAGGACCTCACTCTGCCACCCTGCGAGGGGCCTCCTCTCTGGTTCTGGGGGTAGTGTGACCGACTGACACCTTCCATTCTTCTCATGCACTTGTATGTTGTACCCCGTACACTTGTATGTTGTTCAAGAGGAAAATTCTCTTTGTTCTTTGCGGGTAGCACCAGGGGACTCAGATCACAAAAGATTCCTCCTTGTCTCAGTTCTATTGGAAGAAGCACTTCAGTGCTTGCCTTGATGGGACAGGTTCCAGGAAACAGCACATGAGCAGCACCTGGAAGAGAGGCACTGCTACAACTGGCATCACCAGACATGCTGGTGTCACACTGATAGAGTCAACACATGGCTTCACTGTGCCTGGCTGGGAAGGGCAATCAAGACGCCCTGTCTAGCCAGGTGGAGTGAAGCTATTTGTTGACGCATCATGTAGATAGATGCAGGGACCTGCATCTTTCTTAATGTAGAGCCTTCATCACAGCACAGTCCACCTCCAGGGTGGTGCCTGAATGAGTTGAGCGAGCTTTGCATCAGATGCTGGTAGACCAGCCCATTCTGAGGCCCCAGGTCTCCTCTGCTGGCTCCCTGGTCACTTGGGCATGAGCCTCATACATCCTGGCAAGTGTAGGGCAATCACTCTGAACGGCCCCTCAGTAGATCTTGTATAGCTGACAGTGTCACTCTGTGTAGCATCCTCGTCGCTGCCCCACTTGTGTTACTGGAAATGGAAGAGATGCTACCAGGAAGCACAGGACAAATAAACGGAGGGTGGTCAGAACACTGTAGCGCACTTTCACAGAACAAGCTGGGTGTGTGTTTGACAACAAGGTGAGCCTGAAAGGATATCGAACCGAAAACACACACAGCATAATGAAGTGATAGCACAGCACCAAACGTCAAAGTGGCGTTAGAGATAGTTCGGGGACCAGTTATTTGCAGCGAACATCCATAATTTAAGCGGGAGGGATAGAGGTAATTTGAGGTAGAAGCTTCTCCTGGGGAGGAAGAGAAGGGAACAGGCCAGCAGCAGCGCACCTGCAGCACATGTGCCCAAGCAAGCTGTCTGTGTCATTGGAAGCTCTAAGAGGTTGGCCATCACTGGAAGAGGCCAAAGGACAGTGACAAAAGGAGCTAACTAGGTGGGAAATGTTTTGCTATATCAAATATATAATATACATTTTATCATATCTAAGACATACATGTTATATAAAATATTCTACATTCTATGTTCTACTGTAGTATCAAATGTTACATTAAAAATTGTTAGAAGTGAATATGGCAAAAGCGAACACGGGCTGACTTTGACAGCAGGCCTGTGCGTGTCTGTGGGGCAGGTGGCAGTGCAGTGCTGTAAGCCACCCGTCCAGCTCAAACAAGTGAATGAAATGAAATCTGAGCGTAAGCTAAGCAGCAAAGGACACAGCAGGAGGACCCTATCGGGCACGCACAGAGATGACCAGGACTCCACAGAAAGCAGAAACAGGCAGGTCTCTGAGGCAGGGGTGAGTCAGCTGTGAGGGAGCGCTCCAGGCAGAGGGCACAGCGGGCACACCAGGCCTGCCAGAAGAGGGTGGAGGGGCCACTGCCGCTGTGCAGGGAAGGTGGCCGCAGGCTGTGCAGACTGCGGTCAAAGGCGGGATCAGTATCCGGCTGTGTGGACTCTAGGAAGGTTTTTGAAGGCACCAACCTGAGTCTACCCCCCAAGGACATGAATAAATAACTCCTCCTGGCTGCGAGGTAGAAAAGGGTGTTAGTGGCACCGCCGTGTGCAGGAGGTGGCAGTAAGCATGTCCTCCAAAGAGCAGGACACAGGCAGTGCATATAAAGAATGAAGCCCAACACCATGGTGTTCTCTGCAAGGTCCCAGCCACCTCCAGGGGCTGTCAGGCATTCATTCTTCTATCCCAGAACTGACCGGGCACCCAGGCTTAGTTACCACCATTATGTGAAGTGGGGTTGAGGCATGAATGCCACCCAGCCCCACACCCAAGTAACCCAGTTTGTGGAGGGTCATGAACCAGTCACCGATCGAATGGAGAGGGGGAGATGGAGGGAGGGAAAGAGAGAGGAAGAGAGGAGAAAAGAGGACAGTAGAGAGCTATGGGAGCTGTCAGAATTAGTTTATCTTTTGCAATAAATACTACTCAATTTAAAGTAAATCTAGCTTAACCAGAAGATGCAGTCAACATTCCAATAATCCTTGATATGAACTGAAAATTTGCTAATTCTTTTTCCTATTTTTAAAATTTTTTTCTTGAGACTGTCTTATGAAGACACTCATTTGCCGAGGCAGGCCCTGAACCTGTGATCTTCCAGTCTCAGGTCCCCAGAGTGCCAGATTACAGGTATGTGCCACCACGTCCGGGTTGAAAATCTGCTAATTCTAAAAATCTCAAGATGCTCCAACTCTCTAGTAGCTCAAGATTAGTTCCAGAAAAGCATTGTATCAGACATCTTCGATACTCCTGACCAGCTTGGGACCTGCCTCAGAAGGAACAGTCCACCGCCCTGCGTCTGGCCCTTCACCAGACACCACCCTCTGTCTGCAGGCTTCTTCCAGCCCGCTGGTCACCCAGGTGCCCGTTTGTCCTTGCGCGTGTCAAGTTCAGTCTTGCTGGTCCGCAGTGCAGGCTACCTGTCTCCCCTCTTCCTGCCATGCGCCCCGCATACAGCACCAGGGCGGTGCCATGTCCTTCACAGCCCTGGGCTGGCACTGAGCCCTGCACTTGGAATTTCCTGCCTATCATCTTTTGCTCTTGCCTAAATCCACTGGTTTTAAGAACGAGCCATTTTAATCATGGTCTGAGGCTTTGTGTCAGGCACTGGAGGAGGGAGCCGTGCTGGGGGGCAGGATGGACTCCCCCTGTGTCTAGCATCACAGAGTGGATTCTGACAGCAAAGTCAGGCAGGGATCACACCAGGAGACACCAAGACATTTGTGGTAAATGGTGTAAAAGAAGTAAAGGGCAGTGTATGAGCCTAAAGAATGGAGCTAAGGTCTGTTCTTGGGCTTGGGAGAAACTTTCCAGAAGAGTCCATGAGAGCTGACTGAGCAGAAGTGAAGTACACAATCTCCCCAGGTGATGAGGTGAGACAGCTGGGGCACAGGTGACTAAAGAGGGAGGGAGGGATGAGAACAGGTGTGCTAGGCCTTGTGCAGCAGACCAAAGATTACATTAGCTTTCCATCACTGTGACAAAATGCCAGAGGTAATCAACTTACTAAAGCGAAAAGTTTATTTTGTGCCATGATCTCAGAGGTTTCAATCCATGGTCACTCAGCCCTGTTGTTCTGGGCCCAAAGTGGCACAGTGCATCATGACAGGAACGTGTCGGGGAGGTCTGCTCACCTCATGGCTGCTGGGGAGCAAAGAGGACGGGCTAGCACACTCCTCACAACCCGACTTCACACAGCACAACCCGCTTCCTAAAAGCTCCACCACCTCCTGACAGTGCCATGGACTGAGGACCAAGCCTTTCACACGCAGGGCTCGGGGGCATCTCAGATCCAAGTCATGGCAGTCTCGAACAATGAGCAGCACAGAGAGTTTCGCTGAGCACAGAACCAGCTGATGATGCGGTGGTGGTGATGGTCCGGGTGTCAGTGAGGATGACGGTGATGGCGGTGGCACTGCTGGGATCAGGATGAGGGGTTGGTGATAGTGAGGAAGACACGGTAAGGATGAAGATGTGTTCACTGAGGTGCTGATGAGAATAGTTAATAATGCTTTCCAGGAGGCGGAAACAGGAAGACCACCCAAGAAACTGATGGTGTGAGGATTTGGAGTGTGACACACCTGTGTTCTGCCACCTGTTCGCTAGGCGGCCTTGGGAAATTAATCGATCCCATGTTCACCCAATTTCCTCATGTTCAGCAGGGTTTCTGAGGATGAAATGATAGGCCTAAAAACAGCTGGCCGCAAGGAGCAGGCCCGTCTATTCCCTGCGCTTCATCCTCGCCATCTAGTCGCGCAGTGATGAGTGTGCTGTGGGTGGAGATTGCTTTCCCCTGCCTCACTCCTGCAGCTGAGTCAGGTGGCCAGTTGCTGAGGGACGCTGTATTGCTGCCAGTTGCTGAGGGACACTGTGTTGCTGCCAGAAGCCCCAGAGCCCTGCTTTGATCACCCTTGTGGACTCGGTAGTCGTGGCTGTCGGCTCTCCGGGGGAGAAGCTGAATGAGTGGGGGTCCTGCTTAGGGAATCTGTCACCTTGCAACTACCTGCTGCCTGCTCTTTGAGCACGAGCCTCGCACTGATGCCACAGTGAGTCTTGTCCTGATGCTGGTCTGGGAGGGACAGCTGGTTTCCAACTGACCCTAGAGGCACTTAACTGCCCTTAGCCTCAGTTTCCCACCTTCCTACCCTCATTCCCGCTTTGCAGAGCATCATGGGCTTTGTAGGGTAAGGTGCCTGGTGGCTTCACACAGACAGCTTTCACGCTGAGGTCATGTGTGGTCACTATCACCTTGTGGGGGTTTGTGAGCTTGTCCTTCTGTGGTTTAAACATGTTTACAACAACTCCCCTTCCCCCAGCCCGGTTCAGTTTACAGCTTCCCAGAGCTCCAGCATCCTCGGGCTACTGAGGTGCCACAAAAAAAACGAAATTAGATTTCCAAAGGGGCGTTCAGAGTCACCGGCCCATGCCGTGCACCTCCCATGTCAGTCCATACAGAAGAGTGAGCACCTGTTAGCAGGGCTGTCTTGACAGGCAGTGAGGTTGAGGGTGGGGATGGAGCAGACAGTCACAGGCTGAGGGTGACCGACCAGGGAGAAGCAGCCTGACTGCCGCCCCCGCAACTCTGTCACAGCAGGGCAGACTCGGCGTGCCACACAGGGCTGGCCCTGGGCAGCCCCACATCTTCCCTTCAGAGCAAGCCCAGCCTGGGGCGGGTGAGGCGGAGTGAAGTGCTCCCTCCCAGAAGATTGCTTTATGTACTTTTCAGTTGTAAAATTGTTCTCAGCGGAAGGCAGGCTCTTTATTGCACTCGGCAGCTTGCTCATCCCGGAGTTACAACTTTCCACTTTCCGTGGAGCGTTTGCTGTCACCCCTGTTGCAGGCTGTAGGAAGGATGTAGCTCCTAGCCACATTTTTACTCCTGGCTTGTCATTAACAAGTTTCCCTCTCTCAGGGAATCTGCATTCAAAGACAATGGCCTGCGTGGTTGCCCTGCAGAGCTAGACAGCGGAGTGCAGCTGGGCCCACCTCAGCTCTGCAGTCTCCAGGGCACCCACCCAACACGCCCATGCTGAGGAGGCCTCTGTCCACTTCTAGGCCTGGGGCCAGTTAGACTTGTAATGGAGTCCACAGAAATACGCAGGGCCTCCCAGGGAGCACGGCCAGCGCAGAGGGGCAGGAAGGCAGAGTCTGTCCCCTGGCATCGTGGTTTCTCTGGAGTGGGAGACGCGCTTACTCAGAGCCACCCCTCACATCCTCACCATAATCCACCACCCGGGTGAGGCTCTGCGGCTCTGGGCAGTGTAGGAGCAGACATCAGGGGGCACTGTGAGGGGAGCTCCCTGAGGACAGGTCCCTTTCCACAGTCCCGAAAGCAGGGACAAAGCTCATTCAAGAAGGGCATCATGAATGAGAAGAAAGCCTCTCAGGCAAACGCCCTGCTGATTCGCCCAGTGTGTGGACTTGGGACTCAACTTTTTTGTGCCTTATCCGTCCTACTGTGTTCCAGAAGTCTGAGGGCAGCCTAAGCAGCACATTTAGGAAAGAGGCCACCTTGTGGTGTGCACCATTCGCTGTGGTGACCATCACAGCCCTCTAAGACAGATTTGTCGCCATCATAGGTCCTTGGTGGGGACACAGATGTCCAGAAGAGCAAAGCAAATGGTCGAGACCATGCACGAGAGGTATAGCTAGATTCCTCTGAAGTTTGGGGAGGATGACGCCACCACACACTGAGAAAAAGGAGGTGAGCAGGAAGCGTGCATCTCATGTGGCCCAAAAACCCACGGCCGATGGACCAGGCAGGTCCCAGGCCTCACCTCCTGCTCCAGTCCAAACAGTATTTATGTTTCAAGGGCCAAGTTTGAAATTCCTGTCTCACTCTGACCCTAAACATTTTCTGTTTGTTTTCAGAAAAGTTCCCTTGCAGTTGCTGCCCCATGGAGTGGTCAGCCTGCCAGGGCCGGTGGTGAGCGTTGGGGAGAAGTTCTCTGGGGCACAAGCAGCCTCACACAGCCAGTTTTGAAGTGATGACAAGGAAGTCTATTGGTGGAGGGCACCTGCGGCCTCAGGGGGACTGAAGGTGGAGAGGGTCAATATTTATCAGGCATGTAGCTCAGACTATGCAGTGACACTAAGACCGTTATGTGCATGTTAAAGTTGATCTCAAAAAAATAGAGAATAGAATAGTGATTACGAGAGTCTGAGAAGCAGGGAGGATGAGAGAGGGTGGTTAATGGGCGGAGGGCCACAGCCGGACAGGAGGAATAACTTTGAATGTTCTGTAGCACCCTAGAGTAACTATGGTTGCAACATTTAATCTAATATTTCAAATTAGCTAACAGAAAAGATTTTGTGTGCTCCCAGTACAAAGAAATGGTAAATGTTTGAAGTGATATATATGCCAAATATTCTGATCTGATTATTACACATTGTATATGTGTACTGAAATGCTGCATTATACCCCATAAATATATACAACTATTAAGTGTCAATTTAAAAATAGATTAATAAAAATAGCTCTGTTTTTGCATTGTTTCCATGCTGTCAGTCCCCCTTCCAGGCCTCCTCCTCCCCAGTGACAGAGACGTTCCCACCATGCAGGAAACCCTCACAAGTCAGTTGAGGGTTTGTGGCTGCAGAGTGCTTCCATATGGAGCCCTGTGTGGGAGACACGCATGACTGCACACACACACACACACACACACACACACACACACACACACGGTAGGGGGTGGCCAGGGAGGGGTATGTGAGGAAGAATGTGAACGTGCCCAGACGCTGCCAGCGCAGCCCCACTTTCTGAGCCCCCAGCAGGTCAGAGGCCAGGCAGATCCACAGCCCAGCCATCTTAGCTCCCTGATGGCTGCTCCTTCCCTCTCATGGGTGGCTCTTAATTCAGCCCAACGTAGTGAGCATTCATTACATACTGCCTGCAAGCCAGTCATGCAGGTATGGGGGACGTCAGTGCTGTGTCCCCCACCCCTGTCTGACAGGCCAATCTGGTTCGTGCATGTGCACCACAGTTGCAGAGATGTGTGAATGCAAGAGCCATGTCTGAACTATATTTCATACTGTTGTTTTTATCTTTGTTAAAACAGTCCTTCCTATAGCCCACCCCAGCCTGGCATCTCTACAGAAAAGGGGCACCAGCAGGACCCCTGAGGGACGGGTCAGCGCTCCAGGCAGGTCCAGAACCAACAGTCTGCAGCCAGCCACACCTGCCGGGAACATGGGGAGCAAGCTGGTTCCCTGCCCCCTGAGCACTACAGCCTGGCCGACTCCGCTCCAGCTCCTCACCCAGACACCCTGCACACCACAGGAGGCCAGCAACACTTCCCAGGGCCTCAGGGACACTAGGGTGCCCACTTCTGTGCTGCGCTGGCTCTTGCTTCCTTCGAGCCTGCTGGCTGCAGCCACATTGGCCCTGAGTCCCCTGCTGCTGGTGACCATCCTGCGGAGTCAGAGGCTACGGCATCAGCCCCACTACCTGCTGCTGGCCAACATCCTGCTCTCAGATCTCGCCTACATTTTCTTCCACACACTCATCTCCTCCAGCAACCTGGGCGGCCTGGAGTTGGGTCGCATCATCTGTGGCATTCTCAGGGACGGTGTCTTTGCTGCCTACATCAGCACCATCCTGTCCTTCACAGCCACTGTGCTGCATGCCTACCTGGCAGTCACCCATCCTCTGCACTACCTCTCCTTCATGTCTGGAAGGGTTGCCCGGAAGACGGTGGCCCTTATCTGGCTGGTGGCCTGCGTATTCCCCACGTTTCTCCTTTGGTTTGCCAAGCAGCAGGACGCCAAGCTGGGGGTACAAGGGACCCCATGCACCCTGCCTCTGAGCCTAGACACCATGCAGAGTCACGGCCCCCTGGTCACAATCACCCACACCTGCACCTTGTGTGTCCTCTTTCTCTGTGCAGGTCTCATCACCTACTGCTTCTGGAGGATCTACATAGAGGCCAGGCCTTCGGGCGTCTGCGCACAGGGCTACTCCCGAGCCAGGGGCACCCTGCTCATTCACATGGTGCTGATCACACTGTATGTTGGCGCAGGGGTGGTGTTCTCCCTGGACGTCATGCTCACCAAGTACCACCACATCGCAGCCAGCACGCACACGTGGCTCCTGGCAGCCAACAGCGAGATCTTCATGATGCTTCCCCGTGCCATGCTCCCGTACCTGTACATGGTCCGCTACCGCCAGCTGCTGAGGATGGTCCGGGGCCTCTTCTCATCCAGGAGGCAGGGGGACATCTACACCATTTCCCAAAGCCACCAAGTTCACCATCTAGAGGGCTGACATGAAAGATTAAGTGTTGAAGATATCGTCAGAACTTTAGGATCAGCTCAATTGATCATTTCTAACGTAGCAATAATCATTAAGTAGAGAAATCTCTCTTCTAGTGAAGAAAATTCCTGCTTGAGAATGAAGGCAAGTAAAGTCCATCCAGCTGGGCTGTGGTCTAAGAGGGGTGAGGCCTTGACCGGAGACCTCCATGGCATCCTCCACGCCCTCCACACCCTCCAGGAGCTGCTGACAAATACACACAAACCAGAGCATTCTGAGAGCTGCAACCTGGGAGGGTCTCAGGCAGATCCGCTGATTCCAGAGACTTTGGGCCTCTGTCCAGCAGCTGCTCAGGGTAAGAGAGAGAGAAGAGGGCCTGCTCCAGACCCGCTTCGGCAGGAAGCATCAGAGAGACAACACCACAAAGCTGGAATCCCAAAAGATTACGCTCTCAGAACAAGTAAGATCGACTGCACTGACCCTTATGGAAGGCAGCAGCAAGGGGGCCTGGCAGCATGACTAACGCTGGACAGAGAAAGAAAGTTCTTCGAGGACTCTTAAATAAAATTCATCCTCCAGGCAAGGGTAGAGTGGGGTTTCAAACTATTTCATCAATTGGAAAACTTCCTCTGTGATTGTTGCATGTCTCCCAGAAGATCTAAGCTTCAGCTCAGGTCTCAGAGAATTTCCACAGTAAAAGAACCTCCAAAACATGAGTAGCACATACGCGAAACTAACAAAACCATTCAGGAAAGTAAAGCACTGTGAATAGCAGCAAGGTGAAGCAGTAAGACTGCAGCATTGCACTGTAGCTCCCTGAACTTTCAGACACTAGGCTAATAAAATCATGCTCAAGCCAGGCACAGTGAGCCCACCTATAACCCCAGCACTCTGGTGGCTGAAACAGGAGGACTGCAAGTTCCAGCCCAGTCTGGACTACTCAGTGAGACTCCTCAAAATAAAAAATAAAACAGGGTTGGGATGTAGCTCAGTGCAAAGGCCCCAGGCCCAATTCCCTCCTCAAAAGCTCGTATGTTGTAAGACATGAAAAATTACACTGAAATATGAGCAGAAAGCAAAACAGCAATATGTGTTTTATTTTATTTACCAAGAACATGTATTGATACATTGCAGATACACATAATGATCACATTCATCATTGCTAATTTGTACTTGTACATGATATATTTTGGTTTCTCCCTGCTTCCCTATCCCTACCATCCACTTCTCCTCCCTTCCTTATTTGCAATAGCTTTATTTACTTTTGTCCATTTTTTCCCTCTTTTTGTTTTCTTTTCTTTTTCCCTTCCTTCCTTTCCCCCTCTTCCCTCTCTAGTTCTCTTCCCATTTGAATATTATCTTTCTTTTTCACAATATCTATTATACCTTTTTGTCCTTATTTACACTTACAGTTTCTCATATTAGAGAAACAATTTGATATGTACTCTTGTGTGTCTGATGTACTTCACCTAAGAGTATGTTCTCAAGGTGCATCCATTTGCCTATAAATGTTTCAAGTTTATCCTTTTTCATGGCAGAATAGTTGTATAAAAAATCATTGCATAAAAAACCCACATCTTCTTTAGCCATTCATTAGTTGCTGGGCATTTGGGTTGTTTCAAAGACTCAGCTATTACAAACTGTGTTGCTATAAACATGGTTGTGCATATATTGCTGTGGTATGATGTTTTTAATTCTTCTGGAAAGATACCAAGAAGTATCAATGGAACCTCTGGGTCAAATGGAACCTCTAGTTGTAGTTTTCTGAGGAATCACCACACTGATTTCCACAGTGGTTGGACCAACCTATACTGCTACCAACAGGGGAGGAGGGTTCCTTTCTCCCCACTGCCCAGCCAGCACTTATTATTGTCTGATTTATTGATAATAACCATTCTTTCTGGAGTGAGATGGAATCTCAGCATTGTTTTAATTTGCATCTCTCGAATGACCAGTGGTGTTGAACACTTTTTCATATATTTATTTGCCATTTTTACTTCTTCATCTGAGAAGTGTCTGTTCATTTCAGATGCTCATTTTTGGATTGAGTCTTTAAATTTGAAGGGTCTGATTTTTTTAAATTTCTTTATATATTCTAGATATTAGGCCTTTGTCTGAAGAACAGCTGGCAAAATCTTTTTCCCATTCTATGAGTTGTCATCCTACTCTGTTGGTGATTTCTTTTGCTGTGCAAAGCTTTTCAATAAGATATGATCCCAATCATTGACTCTTTGTATTATTTCCCATGCAGTCTGAGTTTGCCTACACCTATGTCATCAAGAGTTCCTATTATTATATCTTCCAGCAGATTTAGGGTTTCTGCTTTAATGTTTAGATCTCCGATCCACTTTGATTTTAGTTTAGTACATGGTGAGAGACATGTATCTAGTGTTAATTTTCAGCATGCGGCAAGCCCATTTTTCCAGCACCATTCATTAAAGAGGCTATCTTTCTTCCACTGAGGTTGTTTGGCTCATTTGTTGAAGATGAGGAATTTGAGCGTGTTTGGAATTGTTTCTGCATTTTCTAACCTGTTCCACTGATCCTCGGGTCTATCTTTTTGCCAGTACCATGCTGTTTTTATCACAGTAGCTATATAGTATAATTTAAAGTCAGGGATTGTGATGCCCCTGCCTTTCCCCTGTTGCCCAGAATTGTTTTTGCTATTCTTGGTCTTTTCTGGTTCCTAATGAATTTTATGATTGCTTTCTCTAATTCTGTGAAGTATGCAATTGGTATTTTGATTGGAATTGCATTAAATCTGTATAGTAATTTAGGAAGAATGGTCATTTTCACTAAATTGGTTCTTCCTATCCAATAACACAGGATATTTTTCCATTTTCTGACATTCCTTTCAATTTCCTTTTTTAAAGTACTATAGTTTTCAATGGAAAGATCTTTTACTTGCTTTCTTAGATTGATTCCTAAATATTTCACTTTTTGATGCAATTGTGAATGGTGTAAATTCCCTAATTTCTTTCTTGTTATTTGTATATAGAAATGCTCTCAATTTTTGAGTACTGAATTTGTATCCAGCTACACAACTGAACTTAGTTATTAAATCTAGAAGTCTTTTGGTGGAGTTTTTGGAGTCTTCTATGTAGACTATCATGTCATCCTCAAATAATGATAATTTAACTTCTTTCTTTCCAATATTTATCCCTTTTATTTCTTTCTCTTGCCTAATTTCTCTGGCTAAAGTTTCCAGAACTATATTGAACAAGAGTGGTGATAGTGGACATCCTTGTCTTGTTCCAGATTTTAGAGTGAAATTTTCGATTTTCGACCATTTAGTATGATGTTGGCCATTGGTGTGTCATAGATGGCTTTTAGCAGATTTAGATATAGACCGTCTATTCCTAATTTCTGTAGAGTTTTTATCATGAATGGGTGTTGGCTTTTATCAAATGCTTTTTCTTCATCTATTGAGATGATCATGTGATTTTTGTCTTTGATTCAACTGATATGGTGTATTACATGTATTGATATGCATATGCTGAACCATCCCTGCAGCCCTGGAATGAATCCTACTTGGTCATAGTGTATAATCTTCTTGATAATTTGTTGCATTCGGTTTGCCAGTATCTTATTGAGAATTTCTGCATCTATGTTCATTACAGAAATTGAGACCTGTAGGTCTCTTTTTTTTATTGCAAGCTTTTCTGGTTTTGGTATCAGGGTAATGCTTGCTTCCAGGAATGAATTTGGGAGTATTGTTTCCATTTCAATTTCATTAAAGAGTTTGAAGAGTAATGGCATCAGATTGTCTCTAAATTTCTTGTAGAATTCTGTAATGAATCCAAGAGGACCTGGGCTTTTCTTTGTTAGTAAGTTTTTAATTACCTCTTCAATTTCAATGGTGAATATTGGGTTATTTAATATTTTTATTTCTTCATGATTCAGCTTTGATCATTCATATGTATCTAAGAATCTGTCCATTTCTTCAGTCTTTTCCTTCTTCTTTGAGTTTAGGTTCTTGAAGTAGGTACTGATGATCTTTTTGATTTCTGCAGGATCAGTTGTAACTCCACCCTTTCCATTTTTTAAAATTTTATTTTAATGGTACATTTTAGATGTACATAGTGATAACATTCATCATAGGGGATTGGTACCTGTACATGAAATTTCTTGTTGCTTCTTTTTTTCCCATTCCCCTCCCCTCACCCCCTCCTCCCTCCCTATTTACAAAAGCTTTGTTTCCATTTTGTTCCTTCCATTTCTTATTTCTCTTGTCCTCTGTTCCTTTCCCCCTCCCCCTCCCTTGTTCCCTTTCCCATTTGGACACTTTCTTCCCTTTCCCAATATAATACATTTTAGTCTTTATTTACACTTCAGTTTCTCACACCAGAGAAACTATGCGGTATTTAAACATGTGTGTCTGATTTATTTCACTTAAGAGTATGGTCTCAAGATGCATCCATTTACCTAGGAATATCTCAAGCTTATCATTCTTTATGGCAGAGTAGTACTCCATTGTATAAAAAAACCACATTTTCTTTATGCATTCTGCTGTTGATGGGCATTTGGGCTGTTTCCAAGATTTAGCTATTACGAACTATGCTGCTATAAACATGGGTGTGCATATATCGCTGTGGTATGATGCTTTTAATTCTTTTGGGAAGATACCAAGAAGTAGAATAGCTGGGTCAAATGGAACCTCTAGTCCTAGTTCCCTGAGGAATCTCCACACTGATTTCCATAGTGGTTGCACCAGTCTACATTTCCACCAACAGTGGAGAAGGGTTCCTTTTTCTCCACAGCCCTTCCAGCATTTGTTATTGGCTAATTTGTTGATAATAGCCATTCTTCCTGGAGTGAGGTGGAATCTCAGGGTTGTTTTAATTTGCATCTCTCGAATGACCAGTGATCTTGAACATTTTTTCATACATCTATCTGCTGTTTCTACTTCTTCATCTGAGAAGTGTCTATTCATTTCTGCTGCCCACTTTTGGACTGGGTCTTTAAATTTGGGGGGGTCTGATTTTTTTTGAGTTCTTTATATATTCAAGATGTTAGTCCTTTGTCAGAGGAATAGCTGGCAAAATTTTTTTCCCACTATGTGGGTTGTCTTTTCACTTTGTTGGTAGTTTCTTTTGCTGTGCAAAAGCTTTTTAATAAGATCAGGTCCCAGTTGTTAATTCTTTGTGATATTTCCTGGGCAACTGGAGATTTGTTCATAAAGTCCTTGCCTACACCTATGTCTTCAAGAGTTCTACCTATTCTATCTTCCAATAGATTTAGTGTTTCTGTTTTAATATTTAGATCTTTGATTGACTTTGATTTTAGCTTAGTGCATAGGGAAAGATATGGGTCTAGTTTTAACCTTCAGCATGTGGAGAGCCAGTTTTTCCAGCACCATTTATTAAAGAGACTGTCTTTCTTCCAGTGAGGTTGTTTGGCCCCTTTGTCAAAGATAAGGTGACTGAGAGTGTTTGGACCTGTTTCTCCATCTTCTGATCTGTTCCATTGGTCCTGGGGTCTGTTTTTGTGCCACTACCATGCTGTTTTTATTACAGTAGCTTTGTAGTATAGTTTTAGGTCAGGGATTGTGATGGCCCCTGCTTTGCTTTTGTTGCCCAGAATTGCTTTTGCTATTCGAGGTTTCTTTTGGTTCCAAATGAATTTTAGGATTGTCTTCTCTAATTCTGTGAGGCATGCTATTGGTAATTTAATTGGGATTGCATTAAATCTGTATAACACTTTTGGGAGTATGGCCATTTTCACTATATTGGTTTTTCCTACCCAGAAGCAGGGGATATCTTTCCATTTTCTGATATCTTCTTCAATCTCCTTTTTCAAAGTACTGTAGTTTTCGTTGTAGAGATCTTTTACTTCCTTCGTTAGATCGATTCCTAGGTACTTCGTTTTTTTGGATGCTATTGTAAAAGGTGTTGTTTCCCTAATTTCTCTCTTGGTGAGTTTGTTGTTTGTGTACAGGAATGCTATTGATTTCTGAATGTTGACTTTGAATCCAGCTATGCTGCTGAATTTAGTTATTACCTTTTCATTTTTAATTGCATGGATTTGAGTCTTTTCTTTCCCTTTTTTGATAAGATTGGCTAGAGGTTTTTCAATTTTATTTAATCTTTCAATGAACCAGCTCTTTGATTCACTGGTTCTCTGTATTGTTTTCTTAGTCTCACTTGCATTGATTTCAGCTCTGATCTTTATAATTTCCTCTCTCATACAAGCTTTGGATTTGACTTGTTCTTCTTTTTCTAGAAGTTTGAGGTTCAAGATTAGGTTGTTTATTTGAGTTTGCTCTGTTTTCCTGATGTGGGAGTTCAATGGAACAACTTTCCCTCATAGCACTGCTTTCATTGTGTCCCATAAGTTGTGGTATGTTGTACTGACTCTATCATTTAATTGTATAAACTGCCTTCCTTCTTCTTTAATTTTGTCTGTGACCCAGCTATTGTTCAGGAGGATGGTATTTAACTTCCAGGCATTTATGTAGTTTTTTTGTTTGTTTTTTGTTTTTGTTTTTGTTTTTGTTTTTGTTTTGGTTTCCTTTGCCATTGATTTCCAATTCCATTGCACTTTGGTCTGATAATATGCATGGGATAATTTCAATTCATTTGCATTCACTTAAGCATGCTTTATGAGCTAGCATGTGGTCTATTTTGGAGAATATCCCATTTGCAGCTGAGAATAATGTGTATTCTGATGTTTTGGGGAGGAACACTCTATAGATGTCTACTAAGTCCATTTGTTCACAGATTTGGTTCAGTTCTGATATTTCTTTGTTTATTTTTTGTCTAGTAGATCTGTCTATTTGTGACAATGGGGTGTTGAGGTCTCCCATTGTAATTGTGTTAGTGTTTATTTGATTTTTCCTATCCATTAATATTTGTTTTGTGTAGTTAGGTGCGCCAATATTTGATGCATAAATATCAATGATTGCTATCTTTTCCTCTTGAAGTTTTCCCTTAACAAGTATGTAGTGACCTTCTTTGTCTCTCTTGATCAGTCTTGGCTTGAAGTTCACTTTGTACGTAATTAGGATAGTTACCCCTGCTTTTTTCTGGGTTCCTGTTGCAGTACTTCGGTACTGTTTTCCATCCATTGATTTTCAGTCTGTGAATTTCTTTTAGGGTTAAATGTGTTTCTTGTATGCAGTATACTGATGGATCCTTTTTCTTGATCCATTCTGCCAGTCTGCTTCTTTTGACTGGTAAGTTGAAACTATTTACATTGATGATTATAAATGTTATGTATTGATTTATCTTTGTCATAGTCTTTTTCTGTGGTTGGTTCCATTTTTCTTCTCTATTTACTTGCTTTGGCTGGTGTATTATTTTTATTAATGTCCTTGGAATTATAATCTCCTTTTTCCCTTTTTTGGGTATCCTTCAAAATATTCTGTAGAAATGGTTTCGTGGTCATGAATTTCTTCAGTTGTTCTTTGTCATGGAAATATTTTATTTCATTATTGAATTTGAAAGATAGTTTTGCCGGGTACATCAACCTGGGTTGGAGATCATTTTCTTTTAAGGCTTGAAATACTTTGCTCCAAGCTGTCCTTGACTTAAAAGTTTGTGCTGAGAAGTCTGCTGTGACTCTGATTCATTTTCCTTTGTATGTGATTTGTTTCTTTTCTCTAACAATTTTCAATATTCTGTTCTTGTGTTGAATTTCTGGAATCTTGATTATTATATGCCTTGGTGTAGATTTATTTTGGTCATGGCTAATTGGGGTTCTGTGTGTCTCACTTCTCTATATGTCAAATTCTTTTCTCATGCTTGGGAAGTTTTCTGTCATTACTTCTGTGAATAAATTGTTAATGTCATTTGTACTGTCCAGTCACTCTTATATTGTTCTTCTTTGCATCATCCTGCAGCTGTTGGATTCATTTTTCATAGTCTGTAGTTATTTTTAAGAAGTCTTTCTATTTATGATTTTTTTGTGTGTGTGTGTGGTGCCAGGGATTGAACTCAGGGCCTTGTGCTTGCAAGGCAAGCACTCTAATCACTGAGCTAAATCCCCAGCCCCCATCTATTTATGATTTTTAACAGCAGTCCTGTCTTCTAGATTTGATATTCTGTCTTTACTTTCATGCAATCTACTCTGTATACTTTCAAGAGAATGTTGGATCTCTCAAATATCTGTTTGAATCTGTTTCCTGGGTTCCTTTTCTTTCCTGAGTTGAGTGTCCAAGTTTTCCATTGTTTTCCTAAGCTCCTCTATTTTTTTAATCTGTTTCTAAATTCATTAAGCAGGTCTTTAATTAGGATCATCATCTTTTTTAGCTTGAGCCATTATTCCTAATCTGCTATTTTGTATAGCCTCATTCATCTGTTTTTTAACTTTTTCTGCTATCATTTCTGAAAGTTCAGTTGGGTGTCTTCAGATTTCCTCTGTTTCATTGTCCTCTGCACTTGTTCTGGTGGGGTTGGGGGGGTCTTGGGTAGTATTTTACTTCTGTGTCTTGGCATTTCCTCTCTCTCTCTCTCTCTCTCTCTCTCTCTCCCCCCCCCCTCCCTCCCCCCTTCTGTGTTGATTTTTATATTTTGTTTATAGTTAACAACTTTAAGACAAGTATCAAGGCTCTCTTAGGAAATGTCTATTACTCAAAGATGTCTTTTAGGTAAAGGTGGCTCTTGGTTTTTGTGTCTGTCTCAAGATCCTACCTTCCAAATTTAATAGGGATAAAAAGTTGCTGTCTATTTGGCCCAGCACTTAGTTTTTTGATACTGGACTATGTTAATGATTATGACCCCAGATAATCACAGTATTGTCATTCAAGAAAGTACAATTGATCATAGTAAGTATGACACCCTGGTTACAGTAGCATATTAGCAATAATAATAGCATCAAGCACATTCATGAAATTGACAGACTGTGTTTACTATTAATTTTTGTACCTTTAACAATAGGATCAGGGTCTACTGTTATATAACAAAACCAACATAAACCAGGACTTGTATGCAGTGAGTTTTCTATTAGTACAGTGTTTTTTACCCTGGGGGAAGGGGATTAGGGGGGATAGGGAAAGGTAGAGAGGCAAATGAAGAGAAATATAGTAGATGTAAGGATGGAGAATAAAAGAAGATCACATAAACTTTGGAAAACTAGAGTAGATAAGATAGGAAGAGTGAAGGGTGAAAATATTGGAGCAAACCAGAGAAAATCTAGATAATATTCACTCACATGAAAAAAGAAAGAAGAAAAAGAAAAAAACAGCAGTTGAGGAAGGAGAGAGAAAAAAAAAGGAAAAAAGAGAAAAGGCAATATGAAAAAAAACAGAAGAAAATAAAAGTTAAAAAAAAAAACCTAAACAACAAAAACAATGAAAAAGAACATATAGAAAAAGGAAAACAAAACAAACAGGTAACCAAAAGAAAAGAAATATATATATATATACATATATATGTATATATATATATTTATGTAATATATATATACATATATATATGTATATATATATATTTATGTAATATATATATATACAGTGTTTAATTTCTCTGATATCCACAGTTCTGTGGTAGTGTCCAAGCCAGAGCCCAGATCTGCACTGAGTAGTCCCACCGTGTCAGCAGTAGTTAGTGGTTAGTGCTGTGCTGATCTTGGCCTCCAGGTGTCAAGTCTGGGGCACTTTTCAGCCAGCAGCTCTCTGAGTCTCCTTACCCTTTATGTCTCTGCAGCTTTTCCTCAGTTGTACGGGTACGGTTGACATCTGTGGGTCTTTGCACAGCCTCCTCTGTTCCACTCCAGTGGCTCGCCTCTCTTCTCTCTCCTGGTCACTAGCAGCAGGGCTTGGTTGTTGCAGTGGGATGCAGTGGCAGATAACAGCCAGAGATCCTGCAGGGTGAGGAGAGTGATATAGGTCCGGGCTTGTGCAGGGGGCGTGCAGTCGAGAGAAGTCTGCCTGTGATTAATTGCAATTTTGTGCCCCTCTCTTTTCTCCCAGCCAGCTGTTGAAAGACGTGCAGGGTGGAGTGGTGTTGCTGTCCTTCATGAATGCCCCTGATGCTGCATCGCTAGAGGCTCCAGTCAGTAGCTATGGCTTGGAAAAAATAAAAGAAAGAAATCCCAGTGGCTGCCTGGGGGAGGGAGCAGCCTCCTGGTTGCTTGTCTTCTGCATGCCAGTTAAATCTGCTGCCAGGTTCCAATGTCCTTTGTTGGAGGGAACACACTCACACACACACACACACACA
>PVJO010007580.1:0-81097 GCA_004026905.1 Hystrix cristata
TCCCTTAGGGGCCTGGCACAAGATTTTTCCAGGATGTCAAGGTGAATAGCAGTTTCTGTGTAAGCAGAAACGCCTGGCTCGCCCTTCTTTTCTATCCACCTAGAACCTGCCCTTTATCTTCTCATTTGCTTAAACCCATGCATATGAGCAGGTTTCCATGTGTAGAATGCAATTTCTGTCCTTTAAAAACAATTTAAAAAAAAACTTGAGAAGTCTTTTTTCCCATCAAGTGTTTCTGAATGTCTTACATTTTGTGTTTTTACATTTCACCAGTTTAGGTTCATATACCATCTGGGACTGTTTTCAATAGAACTATGCTTGTTGCTCTTCCATAAGTACTCTTTTTCTTTTCAGAGTTGGAAGATATTCTCATCAATGTGGATGTTGTTCAATATAATGACACCATCATTAGAATTTCTTTTGGATATTTTAATTCATCAGGTACTGAATTTTTTATACCTAAGCCAGTCAAATTCCCTAGATCAGGCCTTTCTTTAACTGTGAACATACTTCTCCAAGGCGATTACTGAAACAGTGGTGTGATTTTGTGGATTACATAGACTTTCTTGTGAATGCGAGTTTCCTGACCCAGTGAATTTATGGAGATACTGGGGAGATTTGCATTAAGTTAACCTAGATATCCATTTCACAAGTCTGTTCCGTGAGTAGTTCATAAAGCTTTGCTTCGCTATGGAGAAGAGAAGAAAATGCTCTTGCATATAAACATTCAAAACATTGAATTGATATTATTTCTGTGGACCTTTTCTTTCTTACATGGTAACAAGGAAAAGATGTAAAGCCAAGGCAACTGCCTGATGGTATAATTTCTTCAAATAACGTTTGACACCTTGTTTGCTTTCTGCATGACTCCTGAAGGGATATTAAAAGTAATACACTGTACTACATAATGTTCAAAGAGCACATTTATTTGTAAGAAAAGGGAGCCTGCATTAAGGTCTTATTCCTGACACAAATGCTGTTGTCCTCTTCGGAGTTAGGATAACCTGAACTCACAAAATATTCTAACCAGATTTTGACTTTTGATTACATTTCTCTCGCAAACATTGCAAAGGAACATTGAGCATTGCTGTTAGTTAATGATTGATCAAGAACTTTACTAAAACAGAATCCCAGAATGTTGTGGTCACAAACAACCTTTGAAAGCATGTGCTTTAATCTCCTTCCTTTGCAAATGGAGAATCTTGTGAACAAAGAGCGAAGATACCCATGGAGATGCTGACAGAGTCCAGACTATTGCTCCATGACAACGGGTAATTGGCCTTCTATACACACTTACTGATTCAGCTCATGCCAAGAAGCCCTATTATGGTGATCAAAGCAGAGTCTATTATTGGCCTCAACCACAGACCTCATTCTTCCTCCACATTGTATTCTTATACTGTTAGATTATATGCTGTATTATCTGGTTGACCTCTCTTAGGGGCAACATTTTTTAAAAAGAGAGGGGGATTTCACATTTAACAGTGAAACTGAGAGATAAGATTTTCACTTACATATGTAGAAATGGGCACATTATAGGTTTCCAAACTGTAATTAAATATGAATCTCAATCTTTATCCTGTAGTTTTTCAGGACCCTCAGTGTTTTTTTTTTTTTTTTTGGTGGTGCCGGGGATCGAACTCAGGGCCTTGTGCTTGCAAGGCAAGCACTCTAATCACTGAGCTAAATCCCCAGCCCCAAGGACCCTCAGTTTTGAACCATAGGAATTTTAGAAGGATGACTTTTCAAATCATAATCTAAGGGGTTGGAGATTTAACTCAAGTGGTAGAGTGCTTACTTAACAAGCAAAAGGTCCTGAGTTCAATCCCCAGCACCGACCCAAATCTCGATCTAAGTATACATATGCGTCTAGAATCCAATCACGTTGGTTTGTATCCAGCTCCTACTTGTTATCTTTAATTCTTTCCTTTATGGGAGCTTGTATATCAGTGGTTTTCCAAACATTGACTGTGTATCCTAAATATCCATGGAAATTTTTATAAATACTATGTGTGGTGTGGTGGTGCATGCCTGTTATCCCAGCAATCTGGGAGAAAGATGACGGAGAAAGAAAGATGAGTTAGAGACCAGTCTGGGCAACTTGATGACTTACCGAGAACCCATCTCAACATAAAAAATAAAAATGGGTGGGGGTGTAGTTCAGTGGGAAGGCCCTGGGTTTAAAACTCCAGTACTGAAAATAAAAGTGAGTAAATAGGTGAAAACAAAATACAACAAAATACGTGTGGAGTACTCTGAATTAATTTACTTATATGAGTTTCTAGGTAAATTAGCATATTTTGTCAGAAAGTAGATCAGTAGTTGTTTAGGCCTAAACATGGATGAATTGACTGGGGTGAGATAGGAGAACTTTCAAGGTTAATGGAAATGTTCCACATTTGATTGTAAAGTGGTAGTTTCATGGATATATACCATTTGTCCTCACTTGCAGCAGAACTCTTCATTTAAATCAGGTTCAATTTAGAATGATGATTATATCTCAATAAAGTTGATCACCCCTCAAACCAAAAAAACTGTGATGAAGGCCCATGTGCAGGGATTCTGGGTAAAGAGACCTAGTATGTGGTGCTGGTATCAGCACATAGAATTCAAATGAGCAGCCATAGTTGAGAACTTCTCTTGCAGGTACTAGAATCTCTAGTGAATTTTCTTTGATTGGTCTGTGAGGTTTCAAGCCAAGCATCTCTGTTTTCTATCTTTAAAATTACATTATCAAATACCATTTTCAGAGATGTGTTGAAATTAATTGAGAGTGTTAGTAAAAACTTCCTTTGACCACTGTGAAAAGAAAAGCGAATACATCTTTTTTCCTCTTAGCTTTCTATTCCCCTCTCAAAAATGTAGGCTATTTCCCTATTCTGATTATGGGTTCGTATCCATTGCTTCGTGTTCCTATCACACTTTTCCTTTTACACAAAATGCCATCAAGTGAATGCTCAAGTGAGCGCTTGAGAACATTTTCTTTGGGTGTGCCAGGACTGCCTAATGTTGACGGTGCAGTCGTGTAATCCCAGCCGCTTGTGACACTGAGGCAGGAGGATTGCAAGTTCGTGTCCAGCCTGGGCCACTTGGTGAGACTGTCCCAAAATAAAATTCGTAAAAAGTCTGGGGATATAGCTAAGTGGTAGAGTGCTTGTCTAGCATGTGTAGGGCCCTGGATTCCATTCTCAGTACCACGCACACACAAAAAGAAGAAAAAGAAAAAAGAAGAGAGAAAAAAGGAAATATGCATCTTTCGGAAGTATAAGACTTTAGCAGATGTACAGTACTATGTGCAAAAGCACTGTGCAACAAGGCCTTAGAGGACAATGAGAACTTCAGTTCCATGATCATGTTGAATTAGCAGACACTGTAGCTCTAAATGATACCATTCAAAAGGAATGAAAATATCAGTTTGAGATCTTGAGAAGTCTCAAACCCTTGAGTCCCAAAGTCCCACAGGCAGACTGAGGATGCAGACACTTTGTTTCTAGACTCGGTATTCATATGGTTCCCTGCATGCACTTCTTAGCCTGTGCTGTGATCATCTTTGCCTCTAACCTGTGAGCTCTTTCAGGGCAGCAATTGTATATTTTGTATCTGTGCTACTAACTCATAAAATAAAGCATTGCATGACCTAAGCAAAGGACATCAATAAAGGTACATAGAATGAGTTAATGAACTTTCAAAACCAAATAATTGTAATTACAGACTGGAATATCCAAAATACCAGTAAGTTAGAAAATGCTATGACCTTCACATTTAATGCATTTGACTATACCTGGTTTCCTTCTTTTGGATAGTTTTTGGGGGTTACCTGCCTGATTGCTTTGGCTGAACTACATGAAAATTTCTCAAAGCCTCTACTGTGTACAAAACATTAGGTCGTGTTCTATGTAGAAAAGGTGAGAGGCTATAGAACTATTGATTAGACAATGGAATGAATTAGTTGACATCATATATCAATTTAATTACTGCTTTTCCAAATGAGATCTGAAGGAAAGTCAATGCTTTAGAGTTCCATAAACAATGACCTTCCTTCTCATGCTAACAACAGTGTGTATCTCAAGGTAATACCTCTTTATCTCCACGACCACTCTGTGTGTTTGAATGTATGTGTGTTTGTGCAGAAATTCTTCTGTTACTTCTACTAATGGAACATTCTTCTTTTGAACCAATAAGATGCAGCAGTTGTAGCCAAACATGCACAAGAAAATCAGTTTGCTGACAAAATTTGGTGACAGAATTTGTTTTATCTAGAAGCACATATGTTCCCCAATTTCAAGTATTCCATTTGGGAGTAGATGCATTCTTTTTAGTAAGAAACTTTCACTTGGTAATGCTTCTCCTTATTACTCATGTTATCAACTACAGCGTACTTCTTCCTCCAAATATCCTTTATGGAATTCTATCTATGTTCTGTCACAGTCTCCAAGGTGCTGGTAAGTTTTTGTCAGATAAGCCTATTTCCTCCTCCTGTTATGTGATCCAAATACCAATAGTTTTGCTCTTCGCAACTGTTGAATACTATCTTCTAGTCTTCTTCACTTCATATCACAATTCTTTATCCCCTGCTGTATCCAGTTACTATGTCTCAAGTTTGTTGTGTCCAATGTGTGGCTGTATGTTCCATGCACAGAGTTAGGCATAATAGGTTTTTAGGAGATTCAGTCTTTGTACTTGACTTTCATGGGTCTAAATCATCAGCAGCTTCTTTTTCACACTTTCCTGTTCTTGACTCTCTCCTGCTCACCCACATTATTTGTTTTCCTTCTTTGAGGACTTCATCCAACGGAGCTCTCTACTGGTGATTGTTACGTCGTCTATGTTCACCACTGCTGTTCGCTTGGGGAATACTGTCAGTTGCAGTTAAAGCCAAAGCCTTTCTCATTTTTTTCTTTACACCTTATCCCTGTCATTCTCTTCTATGGGGCCTTCTTCTAACTGTTCTCTGGACCAAGACCAGGTCATATCTATTCTCTACATGATAATAGTTAATTTGTTAAATTCTGTCATCTATTTAAGAAAAATAGAAGTGTTGTATTTCTTGAAAAGACCCATTTATAAGGTTTGAGGTCAGTCTAAATCAGAACTACACAAGGAGATGCTAAGAAATTTCCTATTTTTCTTAATATTTGATACAGAACTATATTACACTGAAATGAAATTTCCTTAAATCCTCATGCACCTCTTCTGTTTTTCTTCCACATCTATTTGTGCTTTCAGGCCGTCTTTTTTCCTTCTTTTGGATAGCTTTCTAAATACCTGTCCTTCTTGAGATAAACTTCCTGATGACTTAGAACAGGGTTAGTGTCCCTTGGGGCCCTCTATGTTTAAACATATAAGTAACAAGGAGAAGGAATTAACATTTAATAAACATAAATTGTGTGCCAGGTCACGTACAACAAATATATAATCCATGAAACAAATTACTGAGATAATTGTTTTAATCTCATTTTTCACATGTGCAATTGAGGTTAACTAAATGAAATGACTTGTCCAGGGTCATAAAATTAAAAATTGGAGGCTCTAGGACAAAAAGTCACATCTACCTGGCTCTGTGTCTTTAAAAAGTCTTCTTTCTCCTAATTCTTCACCTTTGCTGGTTCGCAGTTTAAAAACATCATTCATTCAGCAGTGTATTTAATGTATGCATTTTTCTTTGATTATTGAGTGGTCTGCATCAAGTTAGTTGTTATAGGCTGTAATCTTCCAAGGATAAGACCCAGTTTCCCTATCTAATACTGAAAGCATCATGAGTACATCTATTTGTAATAAAGGGATTGAGTTGCCTCATTTCTTAATATGCAGTCATATAACTATATCCTATATGTCTCCTTTTTATATTTTTTGGGGGGTGCTGGGGATCAAACTCAGGGCCTTGCACTTGCTAGGTAAGTGCTCTACACTGGGCTAAATTCTGAACCTTTTAATATTTTTGAGGCCTCTTAAGTCATACCCTGTAGACCACTATTGACCTTACATACAGATGAATTTGTTCTGGCCATGGACTATGCAATCAGATTTGGTGAAGCTTTGGATATTTTGGGGTTGGGTACTGTAATTGGTTTATCTCAAGTCCCACACTCAAGCATAATCTTACCCAAGATCTCGTACTTACAGGTAAACTTTCTGCTTTCATTTCACAAGTAGCTTTGGTTCTCACTCTGGGAAAGGCACCAGGGTAGAGAGGAGGCCCTCACAGATGAGGAAGACAGCCCCTGCCTTCTTGGAGCTAAAAGTTCCAAAGGACCTCCTTTCCTCCAAAATCTGCAGCATGGAGTCAAAGCCTTCGCTTTGTCAGTCCTGCCTGCAGGTCAGGCACTACAGTAGAGGATTTTCTGTTATTTCTCCACCATTTTGGCCAAAGATGATTTGGCCTGGCCTCCTTGGAACTTATGGTATCACCTGGACTGAAGTATTTTTGGAGTGTGTGTGGCAATGGTCTCAACCTATTATTTCCTTTCCTGAACCAAGAATCTTGGGTGGTTTGGAAGAGGCTGGGGAGGAGAGCAGATACTCCACAAGACATAAGCAATCTGTAGTTAGCCACTAGTAAAAATTCTTGCTTTCTATTATGGACCAAATTTCTACATACAACCTAAGATAAAGTGGGCAGTAGACTGAAAGAGCAGGTCTTCAGGTCCCCACCTTAGCTATAATCGGAGTGGATCTTCTTATGTTTTTTTAATACATATAAGTCTTGATATTATGTAAAAGAAAGGTTATATTCAAAAGAGAGGAGAACTAGAAAGGGAGAAGGGGAGAAGAAAGAAGGGAAAAAGGAAAGAAAGAGGAAAGGGAAAAATGGGAAATATAAATAAACCTTCTGTAAATAGGGAAGGGAGGAGCAGAAGGGAGGGGTGGGGAAGAGGGGGAAAACCAAGATACATCATGTACAGGTACAAAATAACCATGATGACTGTGATCATTATGTATACAATGTACCAATACATACTCTTGGTAAAAATAGATAAATAAATAAAATTCACCATTAATTAAAAAAATATAAATCTTTCCTTTGATTGATGTTAATGTAAATTCTCTAGATTAAATGCACTACCCATACCCTGTGTAAAATTCTTTGGTTAATGGACATACAGTAATACATACTTATAGCAACTTGGCTATTCTGTAATATGCTCACACTGTCATGGTTCTATCATATTGATTCTGGATTACCTTACCAAGTGTCATTTGTGTTTTTCCAAAATCTATTTGTGTTATTTGCACTGTTTTATGTAGGCTAAGATTAATTAAATGTATATGAGTCAATTGAGAATGGAGGCAAAGGAAAGATGTTTCTATACAAATTAAATTATATGCTTAGAAAAAGATTCAATGATGGTCACTAAAATAATGTTGAGTTAGAAGTAAAAGATAGGGGATTGAAACTACCCACGGAGGATTATACACTTAGCTTGTTTTCATAGTGTCTTTTAAGTTCTTGCTTCATCTTAAAGAAACTAAACCTGAAAACCAAATCTGATGTCCTATGCGTAAAGTTTATGTAAGGGTGATTACACAGAACTCAGTCAACACACAATGAAAGTAAAGGTCTTGACCTTACACCCAAAGATTAGTTAAGGAACATAACTTTACATGAAGTAATTCAAAGTAGAATTTTCTGAAAAATAAGGTATTAAATGTGTGTGTATGTTGGGGACAGTGTTTAATAACCCTTTGTTTAATTGATTTTGAAATTTAACCAATATCAAATCCAAATTGTATTGGCTAAAAAGGCATTTTTCATACAGAGTCTTGCTTATGATGAAGAACAAGACAAAGGAAAAGGAGAAGGAGAATGATTTATCCAGTGCTGTTCAATTTGTTAAATAACCAGCCTTTTAGTTTTTAATTTATACATTTTCATACACTGACATTTCTGTAAGGTGAAATAAAAATTTCGCAGCAATGTGAAATTTCTCCATGTATCTAAATGCTCACTCTTAATTTCTAAAATGTTCTCACTCCAATATCTCTGTTGATTAATGATAAATAGTTTTGTGATTAGCATGTCTGAAAACTACAGTAACTAGACAGTTCTGATGCCTGTGTGACTACAAAGCCACAAACTTAGTCCTGGAAGGTGCCATAAAAAAGAGTCAACTTCATTCAACCTGGACAGTATAACTCAGAAGGATACATTTTGATAGTAACAGGTGCATCAAAAGTCCAAAGCTTATTCAGTAATCAAACAAGGTATTATACATAGAAGGCATTAAAGAGTCTAGGCATAATAATGTTAACTTTTATACCCGCATGAAGCCTGGTGTACCTCGAGCCCTCAGATTCTTGTGTATGTTTAAAATTCCTTACTTTCTTTATGTCTCTCTTGATTTATTTTGGATTCCTGGCACCTCTCTAACATAATGCTTTCACAGTCTTCCATCTCTGAATGCTTTAACTACAAAGTGTCCTACATGGTTAAGGGGGTAGCCAGGAGACAGAAGTTAGTATAACTGATTCATATATTATACTTAGTGGGGCACTGAATCTCAGAGACATTAATTTCTTCATCTAGGATTAGTGAAGAAGTCAGCAGAAAATGAATTAAAGGGGTTTTTTTTTGGTTTAAAAAATAATTTCTTTATTCATTTTCTGGGCTTCTACTGTGTTCTAGGCATTACCTTCAGGATAGAGCTCCAGAGCCTACTAAAACACAGTCCTAGTCAACCCCTCAAGAGCTCAGGGCATTTTGGATGATGCAAATATCTGGCTACCAAAATTCATTGTGTTAAATTATATACTATATGTACTACTCATTGATGTGCTAGGGGCTGGATGTTTACCTCAGTGGTAGTGTGCTTGGCATGTGTGAGGCTCTGGGTTCAATTTTCAGTATAAAAATAAATAAAATGATCTAAGGTTTTCTACAGGAGCTTAAATAAAAGATATAAGTTTTGCACCTAAGAAGATGTGAAAAATATCAAAGAGTTCAGAGTATGTAAACATTTGAGGTGGAGCCTTAAAAAGTATTGCATGTCTTTAGGAAAAGACAGTAGGACAGATATTCCAAGGAGAGGACATCCTATGTACAGAAAGAAGAGCCATGAAAATCCATAAGAAACTGGTCAAGGTAGTTAAGTTATAGAGAATACCAAGGATGGTGTAGGGGATAGTTAGTGATGTTTCCTACTCCTAGAATTATAGGTGGATTCACTTGGAAAAGAATCTTAAATGCTAAAGAACTTTAACTAATGCAGAACCTCTTTGTGGCTCATAGCAGGACAAGAGAAAAGATTATTTCTGCCTTTATTTTTTTCCTTCTCCTAGTACATATTTTTTTTCTTACCTAGCACATGGGAACACTATAATATTTACTTCAAATTTTATAGTGAGAATCAAGTTCTTGTTCGGAAGTTGTGAACTTTAACTTGGTGTTATCCATAAGGCATTTTAAACTAGCAACATCACCTATCCACCCTTCCTTCTTTCTTTTTTTCCTTCCCTCCTTCCCTCCCTCCCTCCCTTCCTTCCTTCCTTCCTTCCTTCCTTCCTTCCTATCTTCCTTCTTTCCTTCTTCTTTTCCTATGCACTGTATTGTATTAGTCAGCTTTTTATCTTTGGGACAAAATACCTTACATAGTCAATTTAAAGGAGAAAAGATTTATTTTGGCTCACAGTTTCAGAGCTTTCAGTTCATGGTCGCTAGTTCCAGGGCAGAAACATCATGGTGGAAGGGCACGACGGAGGAAAGCTGCACACGTGACAGCCAGGAAACATCATCCCCTCAGCTTCCAAAAGCTCTGCCTCCGAACACAGGAAAGTTTTGGGAGACATTTTAGATCCAAATCATCATAAATCTAATATGTAAGATTTGATAAATGAAGAAAGGAGACACAACCCAAAAATTAGGCAACAATTATTAAGCACTGAATAGCTACTCATGAGTTTATTTCAGGAAAACCCTAAGTGGTGAAGACTATCTGATAAAGGAGCATTTCATTTTCTTAATGTGTTTTTTATGGTAGTGACATGAGTCTGATCTAAACCCTTGAGACTAGACTGTGGGCAAGAAGTAGGTGGGAAGGAAACTATTAAGGGTGCACGGTAGCCTGGCAGAGCTCACCAACTCCAGAAAAAGCGTTTGCTGCTGAATAGCCGCCTCAGTGCTCTTTTCATGTCTTTGTTCCGTAGACTATAGATAAAGGGGTTCATCATGGGGGTTACAATTGTGTACATGATAGCAGCCACCTTATCCCTTTCTGCTGAGTAGGCAGAAGAAGGGAGAAAGTAGACTCCAGCGATGGATCCATAGAAGAGGGACACAGCTGAGAGATGAGAGCCACATGTAGAGAATGTTTTCCACTTTCCTCTGGTGGATGGAACCCTAAGTACAGTGCTGCTAATAAAAGCATAGGTTACCAGAATGAAAGTGAAGGGGAAGAAGATAACTGCTCCCCCGATGACTAAGATCATCAGGTGGTTGGTTTTGGTGTCTGAACAAGCAAGCCTTAGTACAGGTTCCAGGTCACAGAAGAAATGAGGGATTTCTAGCTGATTGCAGAAAGTCAACTGCCTCAGCAGACTGAGATGCAGTACTGAGACGAGGTTGGAGACAACCCATGGAATCGCAACCAACAGGGTGCAGCGTTTGGGATTCAGTAAAGTAGCATAGTGTAGTGAGTGACAGATGGCAATGTACCGATCATATGCCATGGCTGCCAGGAGGAAATTGTCCAGGTCTACCAGGAGCATAAAAAAATACATTTGTGTGAGGCATCCTGCAAAGGAGATGGTTGGGCATTGGCTGTGAATGTCTGCCAACATCTTGGGGATGGTCGTGGTTGTGAAGCAGATGTCAGTGAAGGATAGATTGGCAAGAAAGAAGTACATGGGGCTGTGGAGGTGAGTGTCACTGACAATAGCCAGGATGATAAGTAAGTTTCCTACTTGAGTGATTAGATACATACACAGAAACAGTATGAAGACGATCTGCTGCTGTTCAGATCCCATCGTGAGTCCCAGGAGGAAGAATGTGGAGACAGCAGTTTGGTTCCCTTGGTGCATGGCACTACCACGTTGAAAAGGGAAAAATTTAACTTCACTGTAAAATGCTAAGAAGATACAAAAGTCCATCAGTGCATTCTGTGAGATAAAAGAATACAATCAAGCCTTGAAACCAGACAGTCTTGGGTTATATTCTCCCTCCATTAAAACATCAGTTTCACAAAGGTGTGGATTTTATCTTTTATGTTCAGTGTTGTACATCAGTGCTAAAGACAGTGCCTGGCACATAGTAAGGGATCAAAAAGTATTGCTTGGATTTAAAAAAAAACGAGTGAATAAATGTAAAAAACGAATATTATGGATTTATAACACCCTTTCTTCAAGTCTTCATCTGTATTTTTCTGAGCCTATTTCATCAGCTTTAAAAACTGAGAGGTTATCTACTTTACAGGGGTATTGTAAGGATTCGGCAACACGTGTAAAATATACAGGCCTATTTTAGCTATTGCTGCACAAATAGTAACTGCTGTCATTCACTAAATTGGAAGAATCACAGATTCTAAAGGCAAAAAAAAAAAAAAAACCCTTCAGAAAAGATCTGAACCAGCCCCTGCCTTTGGACATGTGCCAATTTAGCTGGTCATTTTATAGTACTCTAGAGATAGAGAATCCACGGTCACCTGCCAGCATGAGATCAAAAACTTTATCCTCTAAGTAATTTGCTTCCTTCTCACATCTTCCTGAAATCTTTCCCTTTTTCCACACTTCAACAAAGCGGAAGTGGTCATCTACATTAAAAGCTGCAGGAAGTACATGTAGGAATGTCCATCGACTTATGTAACATAACATGGAGGTAGAGTCTGGCACCTTTAACCAGATACTTGGTAATGGAATTGATCGGGTATGAACCAAAATGAAGAAAGTTTATGGGAACACTTTAAGAGCTAGCATTTATTTAGCGCTTACTATGTGGTAGGCAGTGTGCTGCTAAGTGCTTTATGTGAATTATCTTATCAAATATTCACCAGAACCTTATGAGATAAATGCCTACTAGAATGCCCAATTTACAATGAGAAAATTAACAAAATGAAGAGGGTAAGTTGATCAAATTGATAAAAAGTCAGTGTAGTGGAGTCAGGATTCTGAGCTTGGCCAGTGGAACTTCAGAGCCCTCTTGTTTTGACCACTAGGCCACAATGTCTCTGTACTCCTGATCTTTTCCATATATGTGAGGGGTGCAGGTGGAATCAGTAATTAATATAGGTTGAGCCTCACCTATGTTCTGGGCACGAGAGCTTGCTTAGCCAAAGCCAGACAGCTAGTAAATGGTGGAGTTGAGCTTTGAATTTTGACTCCAATGCACTTTCTTTGGGCCATATTTGTGTAAGTCTAAATTAGAACAAACTGGCTTATTTCAATTTGTACCTTATCTGGACTGCTCTGTGTGCTTCTCGGAGATCCATTTTACATGCTTGTTACTTACTCAAAGGCCTGCCATGTCTTTATACCACCTTCCCAGTCTAACAAGAATAGATTATAGATTACCACTGTGTAAATTTCAAACTTTTACTGGTTGGATTTGTACCTTCTATATTAAAAAAAAAAAGTTGGCAGTACTAATGAATCATTGCAGCAAGATTACAGAAAGAATGTTGCACTTATTTAATAACACCATTTTTCCTAAGTACCATAGCAATACTCATTTGCATGCTAACAAATAAACGCGCTAATTATAAATCAGGCAAGATCAGGTCTGGTGGGACCTCTGCTAGGCAACACTTAGCCATTTCATATGTACAGAATGTACTGAAAATAATAAAGTGGCATATTATTATGTACATGCAATTTAGGCTTTTCATTAATGCAGACTGTATTAGCAAAGTTTGACAGCCCACATTTCTGATTTGACCTTCAAGGCATCGTATCAGCTCGCTCCATTTAACAGATTGTTCCGATCTACTCTCCCTAAGCAGGAAGCATCTTTTACAACCAAGTATATATCTATATTTAGTCTTCCAAACTTTACATTCAAGGCATTAATTTGGCACAATAATTTTGCAGTGAACATGGACAGCAGATGTTTGTGTTCTATAGAACTTACCCAGATGTTTCGTAGCTGTTTTCAGAGTTATTCCAGAGGGAAACAGTTCCACTTTATCTACTTAAAAATCTTGATGATGTTTCCAGCCATAATTTAGACCATTCCTCCTCGCAATATAAAAAAGAGAAAAGAGGGCTGGTTTTGTTGTCTTCACTTCTGGATTTAGATAAAGGGTCACCCCAGGGCTCGGGACACAATCCTCGAGGCTCCTCATTAGAAACCACACTCAACGTCATCCTCTATGGACCAAGTCTTCCCTACTGGGTTATATTGATAGTCACTGATTTCCTAGGATGTAAAAAGTTACAGCTATATGTAACTAAAAATAGACGCAAACTTGATATTCCTGCCACACTTTTAGTCTAGTTAGAAAACTAAAATATGAACTTTAGGAGGAAAATTTCCCCCTTCCTCATATCTAGGAGTTGCTTTCTGCAACTCCATGTAATGTAATGACCAACTAACTCAGCTAATATTTGGAGAGCTTTAATAATAAAAGCAACACTAGCATGCTTACTATTTGCCAGGAACTATTCTAGGCCCCTTGTGTGCATTAACTCCTTTAATTTATTTGCAAAATAAAACTGGGAGGTAGGTAAAATTACGATTCCCTTTTTCACAAATGAAGAAACTGAGGACAGAAGAGTTGAGTGATTTAACCCAAAACACACAACTACAGTAGGTGGAACAGCTTGGTTTGTACCAAGACACTGTTGTTTTAGATCTCATGTTCTTAACCACTGAATTACACTATCTCTTAATAATCATGTGTTAGCTGTAGGAAAAAATGGCACGCAGAGAACCTGAACAAAGATTACCTTCTCAAACTTCTTTCCTATCATCTTCCCTCCTTCTAGTCTCAGCAAATGTCTTTATCAGCTCTTCAACTCTGCCTCCAAACCTCTACCACTAAATCTAGAGAAAACTCTGCTTCCTAGCCTAGAGACCACTAGGTTAGGAAAGAAAAGCCTCTTTTTCTTTCATGCCATCATGGAGAGATATCATTTCTATTAAAGGAAAATCCATCTGTACTCTGGATCCCATCCTTATTTGCCTTCCAGGAAGCTTATGCTGCTGATTAAGTTCTTGCTCCTTCTCTACTGTACTCCTCCTCCTCTGACTTTAAAACATGTTTAGTTCTTCCTATGTTTAAACAAACAGACAAAGCAAACTCTTCCAGCTCCTTCAGCCCCACTCAGTTACTGAACATCCCACTCTCACCATTAAACACATTTCTTGAATTATCTACATCTCTGTCTCTATTTCGTCACCTCATCCCACTCCAATCTGTCTTCTGCCCCACATGACTTCACTGAAATAGCTCTTGATAAGGTCACAATGACACTTATGTTGCTAAATCCACTCTTCCTGGAAACTCAGCAGCATTCACCTCAGATAATTGCCCCTCTTCTTAATGTATTCTCTTTCTTTTGATTTAGAGAATGTTTACTGTCCTGGGTTTCCTTCTGTCTCTCTATTTGTTCTCTATCCCTGTTTGCGGTTCTTTTATGTAACATTGAAATGTTTGTTGTGATATTACAGAGCTGCCCTTGCTTGCTCAACTCTCTCCCTACTGTCTTTCATTACTTCAATTTGCATCTTTAGGCACATGCTTCTTAGCTTCTTATCTCTAGCTCTTTGAGATCCAAAACAATACATCTAACATACTATTTGTTATTTCTACTTCCATATCTCATATTCACCTCAAATTCAGTATTTTCAAGGTCACATTCATTGACTAGAAGCTCTACTACCTGAAACAAACTTGGTTCTCCCACGTTTTTCCTTACCTCAGTAAATTATAGCACTATTAATTTGTCATTTTTGACACCTCTCATCTCTCTTAACATACAACTGTTTAAAACCTGTAGAACATCCATCTTTAATATACCTTAAGTGTTCCAGGAAGATAATAGAACAGTAAGCAGCAGCAAATCAGCCTCTGCAAGATTCAGAACACAGACACTGGAGTATAACAACTTGGAGAAGAAAAGGAGGGAGGTGGCTCCTTGGGACCCAAGAAGGATTTGAAGGGAGATTTGGAGCCCATAGGGAAAGTGAAGAGACAGACTTCAATACAGAAACAGGAGGTGGCAAACTTCACTTTCTCCTTGACTCCTGGTTTGTGGCATGAGAGAGGAGGTTCAAATCTATAGAGACACAGGGAAGGCAGCTGAATCCAGAGGTCTCCACGGAGAAACACACCAGCAAAATGAAGCGATGGATGCTGTGAGCTACACCAACTGGGGAGTGAATTCAGCCCAAGCATCCCCTAGAGAGGGTGCTAGGCCAGATGCAGTTTATGGAGGGCCAACTGAATGTGGGACTCAGAGAAGCCCTGGGTTGGCTTCATCTCAAAGCACCCAGCTACTGGGTGAGACACAAACATGGGAGGCATCCAGGGCCCTGGAGCAGAGGTCAGGTGGACAAGACACACCAAGAGTGTTGTAGGGTGAAAAACTCAGGCCCAACCAGAGGCCAGGATCAGCCTGAACTTCTGTGGAGTTGGAAGCATCAGAATCGGCACCCCACCCTATTCTTAGGTAGGCTTGCTGGGATTGTCCAGCTCCCTGCCCTAGTCCTACTGCAGGCTTCCTGGGATCATCCACCATGGATCTGGGTTTTGTCTGCCTCCTTTGTCTACCAGTGACAGCAGAGATACACCCTCCTGAATTGGACCCTACCACAAAACTGTAGACCCCAGAAGATAACCACAGGGTTGAAATCACAAAGAAATCTCTTGTTTTTCTTTTGTCTTTTTAAAAATTTTTTTCTGGATTGTTTGTTTTGTTTTTTTCATGAGTGTGAACATTGTTTTTAGTTTTTTGTTTTCTTTAGTTTTTATTTTTTTCCCTTTTTTGCCTCCTGTCTTTTTTTAAATTTTGTTTTAGTGGTACATTTTAGATATACATAACAATAACATTCATCATAGGAAATTTGTACCTGTACATGTTATACTTGCTGCTTCTTTTTTCCCATTCTCCTCCCCTCCCTCCAACTCCTCTCCCTTTCCTTATTTACAAAAGCTTTGTTTCCATTTTTTCTTTCTATCCCAATTTCTCTTGTCCCTCCATTCCTTTCCCTCTCCCTCCCCCTTTGTTCTCCTTCTCATTTGAACAATGTCTTCTCTTTCCCAATATAACACATTTTAGTCCTTACTTACACTTTCAATTTCTCACACCAGAGAAAGAGCGAGCTTTTTAAACATATATTGTGTCCAATTTATTTCAGTTAAGAGTATGGTCTCAAGATGCATCCATTTACCTAGAAATGTCTCAAATTTATCCTTCTTTATGACAGAGTAGTACTCCATTGTATAAAAAATGTGTCTTCTTTATCCATTCATCAGATAACGGGCTGGTCCCAAGATTTAGCTATTACAAATTGTACCACTATAAGCATACCTCCTGTGTTCTTCACCAGCTTCCCAAACCTTGAGTAATTTTCCTTTGCCCTTTAGCTTTGCTTCTAATTTCTTTTTCTTCTTTTATTTCCTTATTTTTCTTTTTATCCCTTTTAACTTTTCTTCTCTGAGGGTAAAATTGCTCTATGGATAGAATATTTATTGTATATAATTTTCTGATTTGTCTTAGATTTTGTTATATAACTATAGCACTTGTACTTATGGTTAAAGGTGACAAATTAAGAATTGCCACAGTTTGTCATTTTCTACTCTGTGATTGATACTATTGTTATTACTGATTGTACTACTTTAGCTAAGGTGACATAGTTGCTGTGATCAGTTTTTCTTGTATGCCATTACTGAGATTGTCTGGGGGTCATAATGCCATAGTCCAGTGTAAAAACACTGGGTACAAGGTCGAATAGGCAGCAATTTCTCATCCGTAATAAATTGAAGAGGCAGGATCTTGGAACAGACTCAAAAGCCAAGAAACAGCTACATGAAGAAGACCTTTCTGGAAAGTAGTCATTTTCTAAGGAGGTCTTGATACTAGTAATGAAGCTATCTACAGTAAGCACTTTACAAGCATCAACACAGAAAACAAATTTAAAAAAATAGAAAATGAGAAGACATGGAAGCAAAATGAAACCTCAGACTTCCAGCTCACCAAAGGCAAATTCAAGGGGCAGTAAGGTGGAAGAAATCAAAAGCCACCCACCTGATCTCTCTGAAATGGTTACAGTGAAAGTAACAAAGTAGATGAATGAGGCTCTAGAAAAAACCTCAAACAATTTCACAAAGCTAAAGACCTGACAACTATAATGAAGCAAGTGCTTAGTGAATCTAGAGTAGATACAGATAAAAACAACAAATAAACAACAGAGAGCTTAGGAAGGTGATGGAAACCATGAATGCCCAATACAGGAAACAGCTAGATTCTGTGAAACAGATTCCAAGAAATGTCCAGGAGATTAAAAATTCTACTGAAAGCATTCACAGCAAAATCAACCAATGTGATGAAAAAATATCAGATTTAGAAGACAAATTTGTAGTTCGTGATCATCAAATGAAGGACTTCTTAAAACTAGCAAGGGACTACAGAAAATATCCAACAGCTGCTAGAGGATGCAAAGAATAACATAAGATCGATCACAATCAATGAGGAATCAGAAGGTAGCACAAAAGATGAAAACCCTGTTCACAGAAATAGTGACTAAAAATTTCCCCAGCATGGAACAAGAATTTTCCGTACAGATAATTGATGCATATAGAATGCCAATCAGCCATGATCAGAAAAAAACTACACTGAGGCATATAAGAGTCAAGATTCCAGAAATGCAGCACATAACAGACTGTTAAAAGCTGTTAGAGGCCCAGGTGTGCATGTGCAGCATGGTAGAATGGCACAGGGCACCGTCCCTCACACTGACAACCTTATCGGGGAACGCTGGACCATCTGTGCTCTCCAGTTTTGCATGTCCTTCACTGCAGGCCAACCCAGATTGGTGTACCCAGCCAAACTATCTTTCAAATTCAGCAATGAATTAAGATACTTCCATGATGAAGAATAACTGAAGAAATTTATGACCTCCAAAACACTTCTACAAAATATTCTGAAGGATATCCTGGAAAAGGAAAAAGGAAACTTCAATTGCAAGGACACTAACAAAAAGAATCCACCAGGCAAGCCAAGCAGTTAAACTGAGGTGAAACACAGAACCAACAACAGAAAAGATCTATGACAAAGATAAGTCAATACATAACAGCTGTAACCATCAATGTAAATGGTCTCAACTCACCAGTCAAAGAAAAAGACTAGCAGAATGGATCAGGAAGCAAGATCCATCAATATGCTGCATACAAGAGACACATTTAACCCAAAAAGAAATTCCTAGACTGAAAATCAAAGGATGGAAAACAGTATTTCAAGCAACAGGAAATGAGAAAAAAGCAGGGGTAGCTATCCTAGTCTCAGACAAAGTGAACTTCAAATCAAGAGTGATCAAGAGGGATGAAGAAGGTCGTTACATACTTCTTAAGGGAAAACTCCAAGAGGAAGAAATAACAATCATTAATATTCATGCACCAAACATTGGTGCACCTAACTACATGAAACAAATATTAAGGAACATGAAAAATCAAATAAACACTAACACAATTATAATGGGAGACTTCAATACCCCACTGTCAGAAATAGACAGATCAACTAGACAAAAAATTAACAAAGAATTATCAGAACTGAATCAACTCTGTGAACAAATGGACTTAGCAGATGTCTACAGAGTGTTCCACCCCACAACAGCAGAATATAAATTCTTCTCAGTTGCACATGGGACGTTCTCCAAAATGGCCACATACTAGCAAATAAAGCATGTTTAAGTAAATGTAAAAGGAATTGAAATTATCCCATGCGTACTCTCAGACCATAGTGCAATGAAACTGGAATTCAATAACTATGAGAAATGTGATCATTATGTATACAATGTACCAATTCATGTTCTTGGTAAAAAATTTTTTAAAAAATGTTGTTATAGAAAAGAAACAAATCATCTATAAAAGAAAGCTCGTCAGAATCATGGCAGACTTCTCATCACAAACTCTTAAGTCAAAGAGAGATTGGAGTGAAGTATTTCAAGCCCTAAAAGAAAACAACCTCCAACCTAGATTGATGTACCCTTCAAATTTATCTTTCAAAACTGATGAAGAAAAAAGATACTTCTATGATGATGAAAGAATGGGAAGGAACAACAGAAAAATAACATGACAAGGGTAAATTGATACATACAAGTTATAACCATGAGTGTAAATGCTCTTAATTCACCAATCAAAAGAAACAGATTGGCAAAAGTGATCAAGAAACAATATCCAAATATATGCTGCATACAAGATACACATTTAACTCAAAAATGGATTCAAAGAATGAAAGCCAAAGGATGGAAAGCACTGTTCTATGTGATGGGAACCCAGAAAAAAGCAGGGATAACTATTCTATTTGCAGAAAAAGTGGATTTCAAGCCAAGACTAATCAGAACAGACAAAAGAAGTTCACTACATACTTGCCAAGCAAGCAATCCAAGAGGAAGAGAGAACAATCACAAATATATACGCACCAAGTACCAGTGTACCCAACTATATAAAATTAACATCAGTGGACACAAAAAATCAAAAACACTAAAGTAATTGTATTGGAGGACCTCAGTACCCCACTGTCACAAATAGACTTCAATGTAAAGACTAAAATGTATTATATTGGGAAAGGGAAGAAAATGTCCAAATGGGAAAGGGAACAAAGGAGGAGGAAAGGAACAGAGGGACAAGAGAAATAAGAAATGGAAGGAAAAAATGGAAACAAATCTTTTGTAAATAAAGGGAGGGAGGAGGGGGGGAGGGGAGGGGAATGGGAAAAAAAGAAGCAACAAGATATGTCATGTACAGGTACAAATTCCCTATGGTGAATGTTATCAATATGTACATCTAAAATGTACCATTAAAATAAAATTTAAAAATATAAAAAAATTAAAACCCTACAGAAAATTGGAAAAGAAGGACTTTATCTCAATCTGATAAAAGTCATCTATGACAAACCAACAGCCAGCACCATAAATGGTCAAAAACTGAAAGCTTTCACGCTAAATTCAGGAGCAAGGTAAGGATGCCCACCATCTCCACTTCTATTCAATATAGTTCTGGAAACATTAACCAGAGCAATGAGACAAGAGAAAAAATAAAATGAATAAGGATAGGAAAGGAAGAAGTTAAATTACCATTATTTGTTAATGGCATGATACTTTACATAGAAGACTCCCAAACCTCCACCAAAATACTCCTAGACCTAATAACCAAATTTGGTAATGCAGCAGGATACAAAGTCAGCTCTCAAAAATCAGTAGTACTCCTATATACAAATAACAAACTCCCTGAGGGAGAAATTAGGGAAACAACACCTTTCACAGTAGCATCAAGGAAAATGAAATACTTAGGAACCAATTTAATGAAGAAAGCAAAGGACTTTTAGATACGAAACTACAGTAATCTGAGAAAAGATATCTGAAAAATAGAGCAAAGAGCATATCAGAAAATGGAAAAGTATCCTTTGTTCTTGGACAGGCAGAACCAATATTGTGAAAATGGCTATACTTCCAAAACTGTTACATAGATTCAATGCAGTCTCAATCAAAATACCAACAGCATAGCTCACATAACTAGAGAAAACAGTCCTAAAATTTGGAACCAGAAGAGACACAGAATAGCAAAAGGAATTCTGGGCAACAAAGGCAAAGCAAAGGCATCAAAATCCCTCACTTGAAATTATACTACAAATCTACCACTGTAAAAACAGCATGGTACTGGAAAAAATAGACCCAAGGATCAATGGAGCAGAATAGAAGATGTGGAATCAACTCCACACACACTCAGCTACCTTGTCTTTGACAAAGGGGTCAAGCACATACACTGGAAGAAAAACAACTTCATTAATAAATGGTGCTTGGACAACTAGCTTTCCCCGTGCTGAAGATTAAACCTAGACCTCTATCTCTCACCATGTACTAAACTAAAATTGAAGTGGACCAAAGATCTAAATACTAAAACAGAAACACTTTAATTTGGTGGAAGATAGAATAGGTAAAATTCTTGGAGACATAGGCGTAGGAAAAGACTTCATGAACAAAACCCCGATCACATAGGAACTATTACAAAGAATCAACAACTGAGATCTCATCATATTGCAACCCCCAACAGAGTGAAGAATCAACCCACAGGGTGGGAAAAATAATTTTACCAGCTATTCCACAAAGGACTAATATCTAGAACATGTAAAGAACTCAAAAAAATCAGACCCCCCAAATTTAAAGACCCAATCCAAAAATGGGCATTTGAAATGAATAGACACTTCTCAGATGAAGAAGTACAAACAAGAAATAAATATATTAAAAATGTTCAACATCACTGGTCATTGAAAAAATGCAAATTAATACAACACTGAATTTCCATCTCACTACAGAAAGAATGGCTATCATCAAGATATTAACCAATAACAAATGCTGGCTAGGCTGTGGGGAAAAAGAAACCCTTTTCCACTGTTGGTGGAAGTGTAAATTGGTACAACCAATATGGAAATCAATATGGGAATTCCTTAAAAAACTAAAACTAGAGGTTCTATTTGACCCAGTTATTCCCCTTCTTGATATCTTCCCAAAGAGTTAAAGGCATCATACCACAGTGACATATGCACTCCCATATTTATAGTAGCATAATTTATAATAGTTAAATCTTGGAAACAGCCCCATTGCCCATCAATGGACAAATGGATAAAGAAAATGCAGTTTTAATATACAATGGCGTACTACTCTTCCATAAAGAAGGGTACACTTGAGATATTTTTAGGCAGGCAGATGTACTTTAAGACCATACTTTTAAGTGAAATAAATCCTACACATGTGTTTAAATGTCTCATTGTTTCTCCTGTGTGAGAAACCAAAAGTATAAATAAGACTCAAAATGGATGATAGATATTGGGAAGTAGGTAGAACATGTTCAAATGAGAAGGGCAACCAGGGAGGGAGGAGTGGGGGGGAAAGGAAGAGAAAAGGATAAAAAAAGAGAACAGAAGGGAAAAATGGAAAGAAAGCTTTTGTTGGTAAGGTGGAGAAGAAGGTTGAAGGGAGGGGAGAGGAATGGGGAAAAAGAAGAATCAAGATATATTATCTACAGGTATAGATTCTATAATAACTGTGATCATTATATATATCAGAAGTGTACCAATAAAATTAATTTAAAAATTATATCTCAAATGTGTTTACCTCTCTCACCCTTTCCAAGCCATTTTCAGTCTCCTGCACATAATTTTGTTCCCTCTAAACAGATTCTATGCTGATACTTTTCTGTGACTCCTGTTCTCCTTAATGTAAGATTCAAGATTATGAATGTAACCTATAATGCTTGTTCTTCTGAATTCTCATTTCATGACTCTATCACTGCCAGTTTTGTTGAACACTTTCTTCCTACCTCATTGTGTTTTCCTACATGCACATATTATGTTAGATGACAATAACTTCCCTAACTCATGTTCTGATTTCATGTCTTAGTTTACATATTCTTTCTTTAAGCAGATCTTCTATGACCTCTCCAGATGAAGTTAGCCCTCTTGCCGTGACATCCTATAGCCATGTACACATCTCCTATAAAAAAATAGCTATTGCAGCTACTGATCTTTCCTACTATTCCATACATTCTCTGAGGACAAGGACAATGTCTTTCTTTAGCAGTATCCCCTTTTCTTAGAACCATGCTTGAAAAATAGCTGGTATTCATCGATAGAGTCTGGACAAAGGAAACCTGCCATTTTTAAAGCCCACCTGCCCCTACAGGTCTCTTACTATCCTGTACACCCCCCTACAATCCTGTTACTTTCTCTGATAATCTCCCTTGAAGCCTTCCAAAGAAGCCAAGCTATAAAAAGTGCCATAGGCTTCAAGAGATGCCTTTCTTTGTTCCTGATACTGGGAACAGAGTGGGTACATCTCAATCTAACAATAAAACCTGCCTAGCCTGTTGAGGTCGAGTCTCCTCTGGCTCATTTTTCCTCACCTTTCACTCATTAATTTGTGAATGATTAATTAACAAAATTATAGAATTTTATAGAGTATAATTAGTTTGGAGTGGCAATAGGGGTCATGAAAAGACTTGAAGTAGAAAGTAACTTTTGAGTTGGATTTTGAAAAATAGAGGGATGGGGCATTTGAGGCAGAGAGTGTAGGGCTTTAAAGTACAGGGTATGTGAAGGACTTAAGAGTTGCCCACTATGGCTATAGCACAGGATAGCATGATGGACACTGAGACTAGCAACACGGGTTGGGTATGATGTGAAGATCTTTATCGGATTAAAGATGCCTGGCAGTATCCAAGAAAAACAGCTAATATGGTTTTCTTTTGTGGAAAATTCAGAGTTCAGAGCAGACCAATAAGTACCAGGGAAGAATTAACATCAGAAATAAAAAGCAGAATGGTTACAAAGAATTACTTTTTTTCTTTTTGGCTCTACTTCTCTGTTCTGAGCTCCTCAGAGACTTGACCCCCTATTTCCAGTGACCAGAGAGCATGCCTTGGACCTGCATGATTTCTACGGCGCTTAAGAAATGGCTAAGTATACCGACAGAGGAATGAGACGTCACACCTAGCCCTTGCAGACCTGTCAGCACAATTCCCCAGGCTGGTAGAAAAATTGTGTCTCTTCGTGCCCCTTTTGTGTTCCTGTTTCAGTTGGTAAATCACATTACAACTTTCATTGGATTTGCCATTTCTTCAGGAACCTTGGACTTTCCTAGAGGAGATTTGTAAGTCTTTGGGTAATTGGTATTCAGTATTGTAATGTCTGATTTTTAAAAAGAAGCATATTTGGAAACAGAGGACACTGATACTGACCTTTTCTTGGAGTGGCTGCCTTTGCATACGTCACAGCAAATGCATTTAGGGATTGCTCATTCGTGAGGGCTGTTCATAGGCAGGGAAGGGAAGTGTCCTGGGAATTGACAAGCAGAAAAACAGTGCAGAAAAGAACAGGGACATTCAGACATGATGAATGGGGTCATTTTTTGCATTGAAAAGACAGGTGTTTCCTCATTTGGGGGATGGATCTATATACACTTAGGTTTTTGGCTGAATATGTGTTTGTTTGTTTTGACACAGTATCATAAATATCTCCGTGGTCTTAGTCTCATTTTTGTTCTCAACAATGCGAGTGACCTTTAGAAAGTCCTCTCTCTGAGCATTGGTTTCATCCTCTGTAAAATGAGGAGGTTAGACTACATTATCTCTATACGCCCCTCTCACTCTGACATTTGACAGTTCTATGATTTCTAATTGGGTACTTTAATGCATGTTGTGGTGGAATCAAGATTGTGTGTGACTAGAAGGTGGGTAGGAGAAATAGTACATTTTCTTTTCAACTAACTCAGTTGGTTTTGTGTACGTACTTTGATGTATAATTCATGAAGTTTCCAAATTTCCATCTTAGAGAGAGTTCGTGACAATAAAATTGCATTCTGCCTAATCGGTTCACTTATGTTTTGTGTGTGGGTAGGGGGCTTATTACAGAAGAGTGTGTTAGCTAAGAGGGGTCACCTGGAGGTGGTGGTGGAGATAGGTTCCTATTTGAGAGGAGGAAAAGGTAGAACGGGGAGAAAAGAGATAGTGTTAAGCGACGTGCTCGATAGAAGTTTGTGATAAACAATAGAAACAGTTATGAGCTTGTCAACTAAATCAGAGTCAATCTCTGCTTCTTGATTCTCTCCAAGGTGTGTTATCAGGGTATGTATTTATTCGCTGCTTTAATAATGAGAGAAGGAGGGAGTGTTGAAGCTCTTCTTTGGGGTTAGGGAAGATGAAATAATACAAGGAAAGCACCCTATAGATCTCATCTCTTCCCCCAAATCTCACCCAGTTGGCAGAGCAGGCCCAAGAATACAATAACTCTTTTTGCCTTATTCTCTTCCTCTCCCGCAAACATCAACTCTGTATCCTAACAGCAACCAAAAAGAAACACGCTCCATTCAGTTCTGGGAATCGAGTTTGCTGCTTGTTGCCACCCACAGAAGAGTTCCCACATGCGAAGAAGAATCAAGCTTTCTTTCATTCTCTGGTCACTCCTTAATGAGCAGTTTATCAAGGACTTATTGGCAGCTATGTGAGGGAGACACCAGGATATAACATGTCTACTGAAGGGTGATACGAGAAAGAGGATCTTTGGGTATCAAGTTAAACTGCTTAGCTCCCGATATTGTAGAAAATCGTAGCAGATCATTTCTCATTTTACTATTCAGCATGCCATACTTGATGTATGAGCCATATTTTATCAGCCCTTTTCTATGCTGCCCCATAGCTTCGGATTGCTACATCAGTGAAAAGCAATGCCAGAAAGTGAAATTTTTATTTATTTTAATTTTTATTAGTATATATTTGTGATACATAGTGATTACATTTGGGTTGAGGGTTTGAAACATATGCATATTGCATCTTGATCATTTTGGGAGAGTGAAATTTAGGACACATAAAGGAAAGGTAGGCAAAATTATAACCCGAGAAAACTATATGGAAGACACAAGTTAGTTAAGGAGAGTAAATACATGGGCACAAACAACTTTGTACCCTTGAATTGTCTTTTTAAAGCAACAACTGAATGAAAGCAAACAATGGAAGGAAGGAGGAGATACTGACTAGCCAGAGTTGGGAGGGCTTTTGTCCTAAAATGTTTCCTTGAGGACTTAAATTTGGGGAAGGTGACAGTTCCTACACTTATAACTGCTTCATAAGCAGGGGCTCCCCAGGAGGCTCTTTTCCAGTCCATGTTTCAACCTCAGTAGTAATCTTGATATTTTCAAATGTGATATGGAATTATTAGTCCATGTTAAGTCATATTTATTGCCATGTGGGTCTCAGGGAGCACACTGTCCTCAAAGATGGCTAGCAGGGGACCAAGTTGCTTTCAAGCTTCTAATTGGCCTGAGAGAGGATGAAATTTTGCCACCTGAAGTGCCAAGGGAACAAGTACACAGTGCACTTTTTCTTAATGAGGTTTAGAGGTTTGGGGAGAAGGGGGGGTCTTCCTGATTTTCAGCTTCTTGCATAGAGTGCCTAGAAAGATTGAATCAAACAGTGACGTGCAGAGACAGGCTTACAGCGCCCCAGCATTTCAGCACCTCTTAAATGTGTTGAATTCCCTCAGAATCACCTTGAGCTTGGGCACATTGGGGCAATAAACACGTTCTCAGGCAGAAAACCTTCTGGTTGGAGACGTAGATATATATCTCATTTTTGGCTTGAAATCTTACTGTTAATGTGATTCTGAAAATACCACTTCCTTAATATGTCTGTTGGCTTTCTTCTCTATTAAACATGAAGAACTCTCTTCTCTGGCTGTAGAACTTGATCCTGTCAGATGACCTTAGAATATGACAGTCTTTATACTGATCACATAATGGTTTTGGAAGGTAGTAAGATGAAAAGAGAAATGTTAAGAGCTGGAAAATTGGACATGTAGTATTGCTTCAGGGAGCTCCACAAAGAGACAAATCTAGAAGGGAATGTGATAATGAACTCTATCCAGTCAACTACGTCCCCCGATAGTCTGCCTATCACCTTGCCTGTTTCTTCTATAAATTTATGATTTCTATGAGTTGCTTTGTGTTCCTACAAAATTCATAAGTTGAGGCCCTAACCCTAGTATTGGGGGATAGGGCCTTTGAGAGATAATTAAGTTTAAATGAAGTCTGAAGAGCAGGTCCTCATGATGAGATTCGTGCCCCTGTAAGAAGAAACACCAGAGAACTAGTCTATGTCTCTGTCTCTCTGTCTCTCACTCTCTGTCTCTGTCTCTCTCTCTGTCTCTTTCTCTCTCTCACACTCTCTCATCACAGATTGGAGAAGGCAGTCATCTGCAAGTCAGGAAGAGAGCTGTCACCATAAAGTAGCTATGCTGGAAATCCGACCTTGGACTTCCAGGCTCTAGAACTGTAACAAAATTAATTTCTGTCATTGAAGCCACCCAGTCATTAATATTTTTATTACTGTAACTCAAGTAGATGAAGACAATTACTATTTCCTAAACTGGCCTTCTAAGGAAAGGAAATTTAATATCACAAATCTAAGGTCATGTTCTTGGGAATTCAGAAAAGCTTGTATCTTCAAGGACGTTTTTTGCAGGTCAGTCCAAGTTTTAAAATTTCAAATAGTGAGGAATGGGGTTGATTATTCAACTCTGTATCAACCACCCTCTTTCCTCAAATATACACTCATTCCATTTGTGTATTTATTCTTCATCAGTTTTTCTTTTCTCCTCATTTGCTGCTCTCTGCTCATGAAAACAAAGAACTGGAAGACATTGGAACAGAATTCAAAACTAATACCTTCATTTTGGCTGTGACTGTGGTGGGCTATTTATCCTATTCTTTTAAGTTACACGCTGCCTTTTGAATTCCATAATATATGGCCACTATGACACCACCTGTACCCTGAAACTCTGTTACTGTGTTCTCTAAGCACTATGAACTCTTTGCAGATTATCCATTAATACATTAATTAAGCCATTACTTATTCAGTACCTATAACATGAAAGACCCTCTTCTAGATGCTGAGATACATGATGAATACGAAAGATGAATTCATTATTTTGCCCTTACATTGCATATATTTCTAGTAGAGAAAGACAGACAATAAATATATAGGCAAATGAATTTAAAAATGCAAAAAAACAAAAACTCCCACAATTGGTAGTAACTGCTATGAATAAAGTACATCGGAGATTTACTGACTTAGTGACTACTTTAGATAAATGGTTTATTTATGTACTGCATTGTTTCTCTGGTGTGAGAAACAAAAAGTATAAATAAAGACCAAAATATATAATATATATTTGAGAAAGGGAAGAGATTGTTCAGGTGGGAGGGGGAACAGGGAGAGAGGAGGGGGAAAGGAAGGGAGGGACAAGAAAAAAAAGAGAAGAGAAGGAAAAAATGGAAACAAAGCTTTGATACAAAAAAGGAGATTTAGCTCGAGTGGTAGAGAGTGCTTGCCTAGCAAGCACAAGGCTCTGTGTTCGATCCCCAGCACCCCCCAAAAAAGGAGGGGAAGAGAGGTTGAAGGGAGGGGTGGGGGTGGGCAAATAGTAGAAGCAAGATATACCGTGTACAGGTAAAAAATCCCTATGATCAACTATATATCATTATGTATATCTAAAATGTACCAATAACTGAAAATCAGTGAATATTTCAAAAAAATAAATGTGATAGGCATATACAGAGAACACAAAAAGATCACTGCAGTTAAAGGCAGTGAGAAAAACAGATGATGAAGTCAAAAGGTAATCTGAGGAGTCCAGCAGGATCAAATTCTGAGGAGTCAGCAGGCTATGGTGAAGAGTTCAGATTTAATTCTGGATGCAAGGTAAAGTCTTTGACAAAATTAAGAATGGGAGAAAAGGGTTTAGTTTCTACTTCAGAAAGGTGCTCCTGGGTGCTATCTGGAGCATGTACCACAGTCAAGGCAGCGATCCCAATTGCAGGCTATCTTACTACTCTATGAGAAAGACGATAGTGGATTGTACAGTGATGGAAGAGAGGTCTTTGAAGACTGGATACCCTTTTATAGGACACCAGGCTCCGATATACAGTAATAGTGGTATACATTGCCGTGTAACTTTGGTCATCACTCTGGCCCTTGCTTTTCCCTTCTACTCAGGTGCTATCATTCAACTATAATCTCTTGGTCTCCATCATTTTAAAATTTCAATATTGTGTGTCTTCGTGTGGGTCTACTTTCACAAATTTGCTAATCATTCAATTCTCCCTTTTAATTTGGAAACTATGTCTTCATTTCTAGGAATTTTCCTTGAATGAATTCATTGAAAATTTCCTCCCCTCCATAACCTCCCCTCCAAATTCTTACTTTGGACCTCCTGATTTGATCCTCTATGTAAAAAAAAAAATTTCTATTTCTTTGGTCTAGTTTTTATAAGAATACCTCAACTCTATCTTCTATTATTTCTATTGAAGTTTTATTCATTCTATCATTTAAAATATCTGAAAACTATTTTAATGTTCATTTTAATAATGTATTGTTCTTTTTAAATGATTGCATCTTTTATATTTCTGAAAATCTGATTTTTAAGTGCTCATCTCCCTGCAATTTCTTTTCCTATTTTTTTTCTTGTTTCTTAAAAGTCTCTTCCTGTCATGATAGAAACTCTTTTCATCACACATTTTAGAATACTTGGATGTTTGATTATATTCATGTGGGACACAAAAACTGATTCAATTTTTTTTTTTTTTTGGTCAGGGTGAGTCTCACTACAGGATTTGACCAGATTCCTTTCTTTGGTTAACTCCTTTCTTTTCTTTTCTTTCTTTCTTTTTTTTTTTTTTTTTTTCTGACGTGCTGTCAGATGGACCCAGGGCCTTTCCACTGAGCTACATCCCAGGGCCTTTTTTGTTGTTTTTTATTTCAAGACAGATTCTTGTTAAGTCATTGAATTGGCTGGGCTTGAATATGCAATCCTCCTACCTCAGCCTCCCAGGGTGCTGGGATTGCAGGTGTATGTCATCATGCCTAATTTATTTTTAGATAATTTTCTATAAGGCTGTTCAGATTTTCTCAGAAAATAGTTTTCTAGTCTTCCAATTGGGAAATATAACATTGGCTATATATTTCTGGGAGCCAATAAGTAGAGTAGGGTTGGTGGTCTCAATATGCATATCAAGATTTTCACTTCATCTCGCACTCAATGAGATACTCAACCCACATACTCTCTATTTTGAGTATCGGAAAATAAATCTCCAGTCATTTGTGAGAAGCAAGTATGTAGGGGTAGTTACACAGCTGTGAAGAATAAAAGAAAGGTCTTGGAGACCTGTTGATTTATAATCCAACTCGCAACCAATCCCTTTGCTTTGAGCTCCACTTTCACTCTTACAGCCAAAGTACCCGACACTAACCTAAGTTTTACTGTTTCTTTCTCTAATCTGAAAGCTTTTAGTTTGATGTCATCCCATTTGTTGAATTTTCCTTTTGCTTCCTGCACTTCTAGAGTTGTGTCCAAAAATCCTTGCCCATTCCAATGTTCTGAAGCATTTTCCCTGTATTTTATTCCGTGGTTTTGCACTTTCAGGTCTTACATTTAAACCTTTAATCCATTTTGAGTTGATTATTGTAACTGATGAAATAGAGCGTAGTTTCATTCTTCTACCTGTTTATATACAATTTTCCCAGCACTGCTTATTGAAGACTGTCTTTTCTCCAAGGCACGTTCTCAGCACCTTTGCCAAAAATCATTTGGCTTTAGTTGTGTGGACTTACCTAAGTTCTCTGTTGCATTCCACTGGTCTATATATCTGGTTTTATGGCAGTAGCATGCTGTTTTGACTACTTCAGCTTTGTAACACATTTTAAAGCCACATAACGTACCGTCTCTTGCTTTGCTGTTTTTGGTCAAGATGACTTTGGGTATTCGAGGTTCTTTTGTGGGTCCATACCAATTTCAAGATTATTTTTATAATTCTGTGAAGATCATCATTGGTATTTTATACAGATTACATTGACTCTGTCTGTCACTTTGAAGAGGAAGGACGTTTTAACAATATTATTTCTGTTAATGCATGAATATTGGATGTTTTTCTATTTTTTATGTCCACTTGAATTTCTGGTAAATATTTTATAGTTTTCATTATAGAGATCATTTCCTTCATTCGTAAAATTGATTCCTAGGTATGTTATTTTTTGTAGCTACTATAAATAGGATTGTTTTCATGTCCATTATCTGTTTCAGTCCACTAGCAGGCATGCTGATGAAAAGAGAGACATTGTCTCTTCTGTTTACTCTGCATTCCTGGTGTTAGGATATAATAGTCACTAATTTAATATTTGTTGAATAAAGTTATCTTGCATATTTAATTATTTGAAAAATTGTAATGATAGTTGTAACATCTGATAGTGATCATGGAACAAAATAAAAATATGTATATAGCAAATTCATCAGCTAAAAGTAAGATGATTAATGACTCAAGAGAAAAGGTGTACATATATATGTATGTAGACATAACATAAAACATAAATTTTTTAATATATATTTCAATTTTTATTTAAAAATCAACTTGCTGTACATAGTAAATTGAGTTTGGGGAGTAAAAATGCCAAATGGAGATAAGTTAATAGGTTGTTGCAGTCGTCCAGGTGAGAAAGAATTGTGACCTACCCTGAGAGGGGTAGAAAGAACTGACTAGTTCTTAGTCCATTTTCTGCTGCTTTGACAGAATATCACAGACTGGGCAAAGTAAAAGCAACAGTAGTTTATTTGTCTCCTGGATCCGGGACTGGGTAGTTTAAAATTGAGGGGTCATGTCGGTGACACCTTCTTGCTGCACTATAATGTGGTGGAAGGGCGAGTGAGCATGTATGAGACAGAGAAAAACAGGGCTGAACTCAGCCTGTTTAATCAGGAGCCCACTCTGATGATGAGGGAATTTGTCCATTCACAGGGGCAGAGCTCTCTTGACCTAATCAACACTTAAAAGCTCCACTTCTTATACTGTTACCATGGAAATTAAATTCATCATGAGTTGTGGAGGGCCATTCAAACTGGAGCAAATTAGAATCAAGAGGAATTAGAAGACAGAATTGGGTGCACTTGATTACCTCTGAGTAAGGGAGCTGGTGAGAAGGATGACTCTAAATGGATGTGGTAGACTTCACTCAATGGTCAGGAAGACAAGAATAGACATGGGGAGATGACTAATAATGCTAATTTGGCTTGTCACTCCTCCAACTGCCCAAAGGTTTTAATTGGGCTATTTTGACAAAAAACTTAGAAAAAAGTTATAGCTTGGATTACTCAGATTTCTAATATTTCATTCTGCTCTTCTTAATAGACTCAGCTAAGCAACAGACTGAATAAAAACCATTATCATTTTTACAAGGCATCACGAACTGTTAATAGAAGTATAACCTAATCTAAAGAAAATCAGTGGGGGGGGTGTAAATTCTAAGGGTGGAATAATTTGGATTTTTAGACTTGGGTCTGTCATTAACTTTCTGTATGATTTTGGACTAGTCAGAGAACTTCATTTTCCTTGTATGTAAAATCAGGTTGTTTATATAGTAATTAAACTCTAATCTGTTCTCTGACTGAGAAAGTGGAAAAGATTCATGTTCATTTTGAGACCTAAAAAGAGTACTTCTAAATAAGCAATGTACAAACTCACTCTGGCTACCATTTGCCTTGCCTATGTTTTCTTTTTTTAACTAAGAACATGTATTGGTACATTGTACATATGATGAGCACATTCATCACATTTATTTTGTACCTGTACATGGTGCATCTTGGTTCTCCTCCCTCTTCCCCACCCCTCCCCTCTGTTCCCTCCATCCCTATTTATAGCAGGTTTATGCACATTTTTCCATGATTTCCCTTTCTTTCCTTTTTTCCCTTCCTACTTTTCCTCCTTCTCTCTTTCTAGTTCTCCTCTCTTTTGAATATTATCTTCCTTTTATATAATATCTATTATACCTCTTTGTCCTTATTTACAGTTATGGTTTCTCATATCAGAGAAACATGTTTCCTTATTTAATCATCACAATAACCACACAAGGTATTAACATCTGCATTTCATAGAGGAAACATGAGACTTGGAGAGTGTAACTTGGCCGCAGAAATATTGATAATTAGTGGTAAATCCAAGAAGCATACCCAATTTTGTTTCATTGCAAAACCAATATATTTTCTAATTTAAACTATTGCCTTTCTTGAGTAGCTGGTGGCTTAAATATGTTACTGCATTTTGCTCAATGAATAATAGAAGTAGAAGGAAAAGCTCTGCGGTTCATCTGTCCATTCTCTTGTTTCACAAATGAGGAAAGTGAAGACCAGAGAGGGGGGTTCTTATTAGTCAAAAGTAAGATAGCTGTGAGTGTCAGATCAAAAGCCAGGTCTCATATCTTAGATAACCTGTTCATTACTTTTTCTAATTAGATAGCCTAAAGATAGAGTCTGATCCCAGTCACCACAAATGTGTGAGTATGTAATCTTACAAGGGTCCTGAGATAATAAATGTGTTATAATAGATTTAACTAGTATTTGGAGGAAAAGAAATAGTGGAAGGAGTTTTTTTTTTTAGCCTTTGCACAAACATAAAATATGATTAAAGAAAGAGATACTATTTACACAGTCACCTTTCAATTAGCCTCAGATTCCCTAAGGAAGAATGTTTCTGCGTTATATGATGTGTGTTGCTTCCGTTGAACCAACACAATTGGCTCAAGACTGGTCCTTTATATAGAGAGACGTCCGAGTAGATTTTTTTCCAGAAGAAAAAAATCAGGGAAGATGAGTGAAATGCTGAAGTTCTCCTTGAAAAAAATAACAAGAAATCATAGGTGAGTAGAGCAGTTTTGCACATTTTCTTGAAATCACACAAAGAATGGAGTGGGCCTTTTCATTGAGAGCCATCAATTCGGGCCATACAATAACAACTGATCTGTTTTGACACGTCTTTCCTGGGGCCTGTAACTTGAAAGACTTCAGGCAGAGAGACAAGGGTTTCTTTGAGTAACTCTAAATTGCTTTTCCCATTTCTATTTTATATCTACAGTGGGAACACACAATAAATTTGGGTAAGAATGTAGCAGGCAGAAATCAGAGCTGATGAATTCTAAGCTTACATAAACCAAGGTTCCCAATCCTGGGTGCTTTTCTTTTTCCTTGTCAGCAGACTTAGTAAAACAAGACGGATGTTTTGAGTCCTCCCAATTTCTGTCCTATTACTCAGGGATTTTGGAGACTTGGCATTGTGATTGCTTTGTTGAAATAGAAGGGGATTTAGTGGGCTAGGGTGTGGGGGGGAGGGAGGCTACAAAGAGGGACCAGCATATCAAGTAAATGACTCATGTTCATAGGAAGTATAAGAGGCGAGGAAGCACAGAACCCAGCCCCTTGCAGTAGCTGACAAGCAGCTACCATTTCTCATTTTCCTGAAGACATGGCCGGCATCCAGTGGCCACAGCCATCCTGCCCCTAGAGTTTAATCCCAGAGAAGGATCAGAGCAAATGCTTGTAGCATTGACTTACCATACCACTCACCTTTATGTAGTTTTGTTGAGTTTTTAAAATTGTAGAACTTGAATAACTTTCCTGAACCATTAATTGAGGATAGCCACCATTCTGAATGCTGTCTGATCTTTTCAAGGTACTGGCGTGGTCTCATGTGCCTTGAAGTTATTTCCCAAATATGCTTCTTTTCAGTATGTCTAGTGATGACATGGCCATGCAGCCTGTTAATATGTAATAGTGTGACTACCAACTCCCCAGTTACTAGGTAGTTGGGATTTTCACAGAACGTTCAGTTCTCTTCTTAACTATTCACATCCTTCATCAAACTCTACGCACTTTTCAAGGTCACATTCAGTCCTACCTCCCCTGTGAAACATTTTTCTCCCTACCTTTATGATGTTTTACCACCATGATTGAAATCAGCCCCTCTTCTCTTCTAGAACTCATTCTTCTTATTTCTATGAAAGTAATTGTACCTATAATTGCCTTCTCTAATACATTGTATGAGGTGTGATAGTAAAATGGTGTATTTTTAAATAAAAATTTATCGCAGTAAAAGACACTGTTATTAATCCCCCGCAGATTACTCCCCCTTACCTTGAGCACACTTCTCCCATCCATTGTTCTTGCCACTTTGTCAAACAGATCTGGAAGTCCTCTTCAAAGAGTGTATTTAATAGTGCTGTTGTGGCAACCTTGATGTCCTGAATCAATTCAAAATATTTACCTTTCATGGTCATTTTGAGTTTGGAGAAAAGCCAGAAGTCATTCAGTGCTCGATCCAGTGAATAAGACGGATAAAGACATGCCGTAATGTCTTTACGAGCCTGCCTTTTCATTGGATGGCACTTGACAGCAACATTCACTGTATTCTTGATCATACCTTTTAAAGACACTCATAAATGTGTTCAAAGCGAGGGGGAGTCTTTTGAGGGGTGTGAATGGCAATGTGTCTTTTACTGTAGTACATTTTTTATTGAAACATATTTTTCAATCACCTCCTGTACTTTTATGTTTAACTTTTTGATCCATTTGGAATTTGTTGAGGCATATGATGTAAGTTACATCTCCAAATTCATTTCTCTTGTTACTAATACAGCTTTCCCAACAATATTTATTTGTGAAGTGATGCCAGTATGTGTGTGTGTGTGTTCTACCTTATAAGTCAAGTTTTTACATGAATTTGGCTTCATTTTTCTAAAAAGTTCTATTTCCTTGAACAATATTTGCTTTTAACCCGATGCCTAAAAGTCTTGTTCTATATGTGACTTTATGATAAAATTTAAAGTCTGAAAGGCTTTCTCCCATAATTACTTAACAATATCTTTTGACATTTTCATCTTCTTATTCTTTTAGGTGAATCTGATCCATTTATTATGGTCTATAAAATATCTTATAGAAAGTTTAATCAATGTCGCATTAAATCTAAACATTAATTTAAAGAATATCACCTTTCTTACATTTTAGTCTTGCCAGTCAGACATAGAGTATCTATGTTTATCCAAGTATTTATCTTTCCAATTATGGTTTTATCATTTCCTTTGAATGCATATTTTTCCATCATTGTTAAATTTCTCAAAGTACTTCTGAATTGGTGATCTCATCCAGTGCTTAGAACTCTTTGCTGTAGGTCAGAGGAAGGATTTAGATACAGACAAAGATGACTGATCTATAATGGACATTTTTTCTTCAGGATTTATCATGACTTTTTTTGCTAAAATGTTTATTGAGATATAATTTACATGTCATAAGGCCATACACACAAGTGAACGATTAGTTTTTCATATACTCAGAGTTGTGCGACTATCACTGTGATCAATTTTAGACCATTTTCATCACCCAAAAAAGAAATCTCATACCTTTCTTTTGCACCACTCTTCAAGGCTGGCAACAACTGAGATATTTTTTCTCTGTAGATTTATCTGTTTCTGGATGTTTCTTATAAACTGAATCACACAACAAAGTTGACTTTTAAGGAGTTACAAATGCAACTAAATATCTGTTAAGTGCTTTATATGTTTTTTCTTATTTAATCTTCAAAATTGCTATTTAAGTTAGGTAGTAGTAATTCCACTGTACATAAGGAAATAGATGGCTGAGAGGTTGAGCAATTTGCCCAGTTATACCATTAGGATGGACCTGGATGCTTTGGCTGGATCTTTGACATGATTTCTGCTTTCATGTAGTGAGCAAATTTGGAAAACATCCCTCCCATACTCTTGCCTCAACGGTCCCCAGTGCTTTGCACAGAGACCAAACACCCACATGCTTTTCTGGCATTGAAGAAGCAAAGAAGGACATACTCATGGAACCATAGAAAATTTTTTTCAACTTCTGTCCATCAGATATCGAGAATGACTGGTGATCTTTGGACAGTTTGACTCACAAAGCCATGGGAAATTAGGGCTCAATGCCAGCAAGAGCCTCGGAGACCACCTACTGTAGCTGCCTCATTTTATTGATGAAGAAACTGGCACCTAGAACAAGGAAGTAATTCACCAAAGATCATATAGCTCAAATACAGTGACAGAGAATTACTTTTCATCTGTTGCGAGAGGAACAGATGTATGAAAGGTGAAGGTTCCTGCCACAATAACTTCAGAAAGCAAGTTAAAAAGAAAGTGAAATAATGTTATGAAAAGGTCCGTGAATCAGGTCAGGAGAGCCACCACTAATTTCCTAAGAATTTAGTCAAGTCATTTAACCTCTCTGGACTTCTGTTTCCTTACCCAGAAACAAGTGGGTTGGAATAGATTATGTTTCTTGGAAGCCTGGCACTTACCAAACCCTCAAGAAATTTTACTGAATAGGTACACAAAGTGAACTTTTGCTAAAATTCTAAATGTTAAGTCTGTCTATTTTTGGAAGATTCATAGCAAACTACGGAACTGAAGAATGGAAGGGGGGGCAATCAACTTCTTTGAGAACAAGCACTGTAAATGTAAATGCCTTTACAAAAAGTACATGAATTTCTTTTTTAAAAAACATATGAAAGGTCAAATCTCAACAAATAGGAGTGCCTGATCATCCCAACACGTAAGCATTCAAGACACATTAGCCAGGATAATAATAGGCCCATTCTAGTTCCTAACACGACAGTAGTTAATGCATCAGAATGTGTGGATGGGAGCATCAAATCGTTTCTTTTATAATGTCTTAATTTTGTATGTTTATTTCCTTTGAAAAGAAAGAGCACTTCAATCTTATTTTAAATACGAAAAGATTTCATCGTGTTTTAAGGACTAATAGTCACTTACTCATTCAAGTAATATTTATTCAATACTTACAATGCATGCAGAAGCCAAGGAAAAGTGTTATCCTAAAATGGGAAAATTTTTAAATGACACAGGAATGTGAAACTAGCATTTAAAAAGCCTGTCTTTCTTATGATACAAGATAGTGAACTGCCTAAAGCTGTTTGTTTAAACCTTCACAGGTTGAGACTTTCACAGTGCAGAGGCAGAGCAGATGATGTGTGTGTGGGGGGTGAGTGGGAGGGCGGAAAGTGCAGCTCTGTAAGCAGGAGCTGGAGCAGGCGGTAGAAAATGATCATATTGACGGATTCCTCCTCCCTCTCCCACCTCCCATGATGGAATAATAGTAGGGATCCGTTCCATGTGTATCATATCACCCTTCAGAGTTTACAGAGTGCTTCCACATTCATTATCTTATTTGATCCTCATGGCACCCCTGAAAGAAGCATAGCCCACTATTGTTTTTCTCTGGTAGGAGGCTCAAAGAGGTTAAGTGCTTTTTCCACCACTGAATGGCAATACAAAGTAGTACTGAGTATGTGTCTTTATTTCTGAAAGCAATTCTTTTTCCATTACTTCCATTCAGCCCTGTGTTTTCTCCTCCAGCCTCTCCATTTAGAGCTCGAAGGTGCAGAATGTTCTGCAGGGTGGGTTGCTGTGCGAAGCCACATCAGCATCGATATCAGGAATTAACTCCAATAATTAGGTATGCCCAAAAGAAGTGAATTATTACCACAAACCAAAGACTCCTTTTCATCCCCTCTTTCCAAACTGCGTGGGGTGGGGGGATACTAAGGGAGTGGACATGGAGATTATATTTCAGCCAATCTCTCAAAGTTTATGTTTGTCCATCTAAAATGATACACACACACACACACACACACACACGGTGCCTCTTTCCATTTGGCGAAATATGGGGCAAAACATAGTAAATACATAAATGGAAGTGGTGGCGAAGGAATGGAGAAAATAATTCAGCGAGCACCTCATATGTACCAAATGTTTTACTTACAGTATTTCATTTAGTCTTCACGATTGCCCCATGACATGGGTCCTTCTGGTGTTCTTCTTTTACAGAGTAAACTGAAGCTTAGATAGTTTGAGTCCTGGGTCACAGAGCTAGTGATGTCCTCAGCCAGCATTGAAACCCATCCATATGACTCGGAATCAGAGAGCTGAACACTGAACCAAGTAATGGACCTGTGTTCTCTAGTAAATTAAAACAGGTACACGTTTGTGTTCTCTCTCTCTCTTTTCTTTCCTTTCTTTCTTCTTTCCTTCCTTCCTTCCTTCCTTCCTTCCTTCCTTCCTTCCTTCCTTCCTTCTTTCCTTCCTTCCTTCCTTCTTTTTTCATCTTTGTAAACATTTTCAGAGCACTGGGGATAGAACCCAGGGTGTCACACATGCTAAGCAAATGCTCTACCACTTGAACTACATCCCTAGCCTATGATCTGGCTTTTAATCAAGTTTGCAATTGCCCTTAGAGGTCCCTTTTTCTAGCCTCTAGCCAAATACAAGAAGCCCTTCTAGACACCACTTACTGATGACCGTCCAGCTATCTATGGAGACTCGGAGTTGGTTTACACTCTATAAATGAGCATGGAGCTGAAAGGATTCATGCCTTCTCTCATCTGGTGCTTCTCCAAGGGCAGGGCTCTGGCAATCATATGAGGCAGCAAAGCAGCATCGATGATCACCGTAGGAGAGGGAACGGAGTCTACACACTTAGCATCAGTACCACCTGACTCCACCCATTTTGTCACTTGGCTATTTTGCTGAGACATAACTGCTGAGTCCTTGTGGAAGTCAATTAGTTTTGTGTCTGCATTCCTTTTGCCCAAGCACATCCCAAAGAATTAATTAAGTGAGGATCAGCCCAAAGCTGCCTGATTTCTGAGGAGTTTGTTTCTTCCTCGGTTGCTCCTTCACAGGATCCAGATGATACCTTCAAGTTCGAGCTCAGTTTCTTATCGCCATTCAGGACATTCTGACTTTTTGCCACTGAGGAGACAGTCATGGTCCCAGGAAACTGTCTGCTGACCAATGCATACAGTGAGTACTGCTGATTTCTGTTTTGGAAATAATGGCAAAAATACCAAAAGTGGGGGGAGCGTTTGTCTGCAAAGATGAAGTTAGCTGGCATATTTACCATATTGTTACCTCATTTCCAGCAACTCCTAGGTCAAGGAGAGAGAGAATAAGGGGAGAGAGACTGAGATGGACCTCCATAGCATCATTTGTTCTAAGAGTTTTTAGACCCGTGTCAGTAAAGAGCACAAAGCCTCACTCATTCTTTCAACAAATACTGCCAATTGCCTTTTGTCTCCAGGGCCTTTACTTTCTTCTCTCTGTGTTCATTTTACTTTCTGTGTTTTCCTTGCCTCCATTTCCTTCCTTCCCATTTTTCTTCAGCCTTTAAATCTTCCATGTTATGCCTAGTAAATAGTGATACTATTTGGGAAGGTATCTAAAGTGAGGCTATAGATCAGGGAATGTATTGCTTAATGCCATGGATCTGTGTTTTGAGTGGGACAGTTTATCCACATCATCCACTTTTCTCTTGTCTCTCTCTCTTAAAGCATGTCTAAAGAACTTTTAACTAGTCAAGAATAATTCTCAGTTGTGTCAATGGAGAATTCATCAAGAGTGACTGAATTCATCCTTCTTGGTATGACAGACAACCCTGGGCTCGCAGTCCTGCTGTTTGGAGTCTTCTTTATTGTTTATATTATCACTGTGTTGGGGAATCTGAGTTTGGTGCTCCTGATCAGAATCAGCTCCCGCCTCCACACACCCATGTACTTTTTCCTCTCTAATCTTTCCTTTCTTGATGTCTGTTTCTCTTCTATCACAACCCTGAAGACTTTAGCAAATTTATTATCTCAGCTACAGGAAGTTTCTTTCCTTGAATGTGTGACTCAAATGGCTTTGTTCATAATATTTGCCTCTGCTGAATGCAATGTTTTGGCTTCCATGGCCTATGACCGCTATACTGCCATCTGTCACCCACTGCTCTACCACATTACCATGTCAAGAGTCCGTTGTCTCCTCTTGGTAGCGGGATGCTACCTTGGCGGGTTAGTTAACATGGTTGCTGTGACAACTTCCGTCACACAACTATCATTCTGTCAGTCGCGTGTCCTCTCACACTTCTTCTGTGACATCCCACCACTGTTGGCACTGGCTTGCTCAGATCCCTGGCTCACCCAGATGTTGGTTGTTGGCTGCGGGGGATTCACCCTGGTCACCTCCATTGTGGTGATACTTGTGTCCTACTTGTCCATACTCATGACTATTCTGGGAATTCCTTCAACTTTGGGAAGACAGAAAGCCTTCTCCACCTGTGCTTCCCACTTGACTGCCGTTGGCCTGTACTACGGAACAACTATGTACACTTACTTGCAGCCCTCTGGACGTGGTTCCCAGGCAGGAAATCAGATGGTCTCAGTGTTTTACACAATGATGATCCCCATGTTAAATCCTCTCATCTACACTTTGAGAAATGAGGAAGTAAAAGTTGCCCTACGGAAAATATTGCGAAACAGTCCCTAATCTTCTACTGAGTGCCTCAAGAACATAATAGGGCTTATGAAGACTTGCTCATGTTTTATTCACAGTGTTTTCCTTGCCTGCAAATGAAGCCTTGTTAAGAACAATTGAATTGCTCTGGTTAAGTGTTTAGAAGTAGTTGTTTTAGATAAACAGCAGTGCAACAGAAGGAAATTATAAAGACAAAATAATGTACATATTCTGAAACAATTGCTCGATGAGAAATATTTAAGAAGGAAATAAGTATGTGGGTGTAAATATGTCAATCTGAATGGTGAACCTGTATAATAACATAATTGCAAGTTAAAATAATTCTGAGATAATAAGAAGGTTAGAAATAATATAATTCGACTATAACTTAGAGAAGAGAACATGAATGGGAACTGGATGAAAATAACTTTGCTATACCACACGTGTGCTTATATGGAGGATTTACTTGGTGCACCATAGACTAACTTTGATTTAATACCGATATCTCATGAGGGTTCGGAAGACTCCTAGATGTGTGTGCTACAAGTGTTGATCACACTGCCACTGTGAAGCTGTGAAATGTGTGTATATACATGAAGTCTTAGGCACAATTGGTGAGATTTATATGAATAAGTCTTAAACAGGGTGCTACTTGGTAAAACAAGAAACCAGGTCCACTAATTAGACTTTGAGGATCCCACACAAAGGACCACGAATCATGAGTTAGTGGGCTCTTTAACCCTGAATTGCAGCTGTGGTTTTTTGCATGCAAATGGCAAGTGGACCTGGACTAAGTCCATTGCTTTTCTGCAATATACTTCTAACTGCCAAAATAGTGTAAATGTAGTCCCTATTAATTCATTAGTCCATGAATAATCCTCAGAATTTGTAAAGACATATCAACTTCACTGGCATTGCTGTATTGTCCAGATATATTGAACAGTTGAGTTTGGGATGTAGCTCCATGGTGGAGCATTTGCCTAGCATGTATGAGCACCATACAAACACAGAAGGAAACCAAATACATCGGGTAATAAACTGCCCATAAAACCACACAATCCGATATGTAGCTGAAGAATATAAAACTTTAATATATTTTAATTTTATAATTGAATAAACCAAGGCCTAGAAGAGAGAGAGTGACCCAAATCTAACAACTAGTTGGGGAGAAATAATCCAGCTGGTTCAAGCTGTAAGGAAAAACAAAAAGTAATATGTATCTACATCTAGGTCAGACACAATCAAGATAAGAATAGCTTATCTTGGGCCTCTACTCCTGGAAACTGCATCACCTTCGTAGCTTCCTGCACGAATTCCTAAGCCCTAGTCATGATGAAGGTGGTGTCTCGGTAGCCGTGTAAAAACCAGTTCCCTTAGAGCTCCAGATCATTAAATCCAGTTACCTGCTAGAAACCCTCCTTGGGAGTTACTCTGGCACTTCAAACCTAACGTTTCAAAACTAAATCCTCCTAACCCTGCTCCTGCTCTTCCCTTGCCCCTTTTCCTCGTCCCTGCCCCCTTTTTTTGTGCTGAGGATTGAACTCAGGCACTTGTGTTTGCTAAGCAAACACTCTAAACACTGAGCTAAATCCCCAGCACCGTCCCCTTCTAATTTAATGATATCACCCTGTTTTTAAAGCCCCAAACCTGGAGTCAGTCCATGACATTCTCCTCTCGCTCAATTCCCTGTATCCAATCAAGTGCCAGATCTCTCAATTCTCCCTCCCAAATGCCTCTTGAATTTGCTTCTTCTCCACCACCACTCGCCTTGTCCTGGATCAATCATAGCCCTTTCTTTCCAGGATCGGCTTGTCTTTTATCCTTTCTTCCCGAATCTACTCTGGGCTGTATCGAATCTACTTTTATAAAACAAATACAATGGTTTAAAAGTAAATCTGGCCACATCAGCTCTCTCTTGATCTCCACACTGCTTAAAACTTGTCCACAACTCCCCTTGCCTATAAAAATAAATGCTGAACTTCTAAATATGGCATATAAATCTCTCTATTCCTTAAGTCCTACTCGTCCTTAAATTCCAAACGTAAATTTCATCTTCTTTTCCAGGTAGCTTTTCCTAATGTTTCAGAGAGAAGTGAGAATTTGTACCCTATTTTTCCATTGTGCTTTGCACATTTGTTTTAGTTTTATGATACCTGAACATCTAATAAAACACTCTGAAATTTCTGAAGTTTTGTTTGGTCCACCTAGACTGAAACTCTTTGGAGGAATGGACCCAAATTTGGTTCATTAGAACCAGGTTAGGACCTGGATACCTGCAGAGCTCTTAAAAACACTAGCAGAGTTGAAATTCCCTCACAAGTAATCTTTTTCTTTATTCAGTCCATTTCCTCACCAGGCATTAGTATACCTGTTGTGTCTTGGAGGGAAACTTACCTCCTGGGGTGCCAGATTCTAGCTGAGTCTTTGAGTTTTCCAGATACAGGGCAGTACTAGTCACTCCACTATAGGGTTTTGGAAGCACTTTTCCTTCACTGTTCTTAACTTTCAGCTCTGCGGCACCCAAGTCAATCCCTAGTCCTCCCTGGATTTTTGTTCTGTGGTCTCTGGCGCAAGAAAATGACATATTTCTTCCTGGAATAAAAGACCATTTTTTTTTTTGGTAGGGTTCGAAGTTAGAGACTCTTTAAATCAGAAACCAGAGATAGAAAGCCCCATAGAGAGACGCAAAAATGATAGATTTTAATTTTTTAAAATTGGGAATGAGTTTTTAAGTGATTGTCAGTGCAGAACAGAAGTGCAGAACAGATAAAAGTGCAAGAATTTTGGCTGAAGAAAGTACGATGTGCCCATAGCCGAGGACTTGCTTATCTTTCCCTGAGGCTTCTCTCCTGAAACTCAGAGACAGCCAGAAGACATTAGATTAATCTGAGGCAGAATTGGAATTCATTTTTCTGATTCTTGACCCCAGAATACTGTCTATTATTATCTTCCCACGTGGTTTGATGCTTAACACAGCTGGGACCATGGGATGGAGTGAACCTCATTAGACCAAGCAGCAAACACTCATTATCTATTTTCTCGGCCTGTGAAAGTGTCCCGATCACAAGCAGCCCTAGAAAAAGCTAGGAGCAGCTACAACTTCATCAGCTTTCATCATTTCTATATGAGAAGTGATGCTCCTTAAGGGACAGTGAAATGCTATGGTATTAGTCTTTATTGTCAGCACTGACTCCATAATTTGTAAGGCTGGTGCTAAATGCAATTGTGAAGCGCCTTCTTCAGAAGGCAGGAAAAACTTCTATTAAAGCTTCTCAAATACAAAGTCTTTTCCTTTCTTCTACAGTTTCTCTCTTAACATGTCATTTTTTCTTTTTCTGGTTATGTGGATCTTTTTCTTTTTATTTTATAAAAAAATAAAACAAAATTTCATACCCAAGTAATAAGAGAATAACAATAGTTATTGCACGGTGTATTGTTATTGTCAATGTATAGTTACTCAGTACAGGATACAAACCAAAAAGATTCTTACAAAAAAAGGCAAACAGATAATAACACAGACTTTCTTTTCAATGAGCTAAGATAAATTATTAATATAAATGAAACAAATTATCATATAGATTGAAGCATTTTTGAAACAATGGAATATGTAACTTGCGGATGCATTTGAACTTTTCCCTACTTATTTATCTCTCTTCTATTGTGCCCTTTATGTATATATATATATATAAAATGTATCATATATATGTGTGTGTGTATAGTGTTTCTCATATAAGAGAAACCATGTGATATTTGAGCTTGTGTGTCTGACTTATTTCACTTAACATTGTGTTCTCAATTGCAGGAATTTACCTATGAATGCCTCAAGTTTATCTTTATAGCAGCATAGTACTTCATTATGTATAAAAACACGTTTTCCTTATTCATTCATCTTTTGATAGACATATACACTGTTTCCGAGATCTAGCTATTATAAATTGTGCTGCAATGAACATAGGTGTGTACGTATCTCTGTAATATGGTGCTTTTAACTCTGGGGAAGATACCTAGGAGGGGGAATAGCTAGATCAAATGGAATTTCTACTTTTAGTTTTTTAAGGAATCTCTACACTGATTTCCATAGTGGTTGTTCTAGCTTACCCTCCCACCAACAATGTAGTAGGGTTCCTATTTTCCCACATCCTCACCAACACTCATTATTAGGTTTTTTAATGACAGTCATTCTTTCTGGGGTGAGATGGTACCCCAGTCTAGTTTTAGTTTGCATTTCTCTGATGGCCTGAGATGATGAGCACTTTTTCATGTATTTATTGCCCATTTGTACTTCTTCTGAGAAGTGTCTATTCATTTTAGTTGCCCATTTTTTGACTGAGTCTTTTATTTGGGGGCTCCTAATTATTCAGTAGTGTGGGTTGAACCCAAAGCCTTTGCACTGAGCTATAGCCTCAACCCTTTTTTATTTTTTGAGACAAGTTCTCCTTAAGTCAATAAGTTTCCTAGGCTGGGCTCGAAGTTGTGATCCTCCTGCTCCAGCTTCTCAGAGTGCTGGGATTATGGGCATGTGCCACCACCCTCAGACTGCTTTGGTGTTATAGACTTGCTGATTAATGCCACACCCTCTCAGGCACAGGGGTGCTTGTAAGGTAAGTGCAGATAGTTAGGTACCCAGTGATCTTGCCTGATGACTTGGTGCACATGAACATAGTCCACTGAATACCAAGTTCCTACTCTACCAGCTGCTGCACGGATGCATTGTTGTGCCATGGTCAGAGAGGAAGAAGTTAAACCAGGCATATTTATTTCCAACGAGCGGGCTGCCCTAACTCATGGTGAACAGGTGACCCTCAAGAGTATTTCAGTGTCTGCTCAGGATGCATTAGGTACCTGGATTAGGATGGACAATCCAGCCCAATAGGCCTCATGAGTTACCTGCCAAAGGCAATATGACACGGACACTCTGGCACTAGGACAGCTGTTAGCATATCTAGCCCTAAGCTTTTATGGAGTCTGTGTTTCTCACCCAAGTCTTTCTTGTGCTAATGCCTAGGTTCCTGAGGGTGCAGGGTTGCAGTTGTCACTGGGTGGCACGGAGAGGTAGAGGTTGGATCAGGCCTTGGCTAATGAGAGATAGGGAGGTACACAGCCAAGAACCTGTTTCAGGGTGAGGGGAGAGACAGTAAGAAGCAGGACGGTGTGCTGTCAGAGACTTCCAGGTCTCAGTGTACATGCATTTGACCTATTAGATTTCAGATCTCACTTACAGAAATGTTTACATTATTAAAATTTCATTACGTGATGGTAAATCCTAAGTGCAGTGTCCTTTGGAGCTCAAGAAGCTGCATAACTGCCCTGACTTCATTCCTATAAAGCCACGCCTGTTTAGAGAGAAAGGTTTCTCTCTTCTTTATCAGGTCATATGGCACAGTGATTAAGAGTGCCCACTCTGTGGGCAATGGGTATAGCTTGGTGGTAGTGCTTGCCTACCATAGAGAAGGAAGGACCTGGAGTCAATTCTCAGCACTGAAAAAAAAGAGCACAAGTTCTGAAATCAGACTGCTGGACTTCGAGACCCCCTTCCCTCATTTTTTAATTCTGTGACTTTGTATAAGTTACTTGACCTTTCTTTGTCATTACTGTTTGTAAACGATAAGATTACTGTGAGCTTTAAATGAGGTGACACAGTCACACTAGATAGTTTCTAGGAGTCTACAGGTTTGAGATCTCCAGTACAGACACCAGATTTTCTTTACCCTGCACCTGCTACAGACAGGTGTTCCAGTGGTATTTACCCAGCTTGCACAGCATATAACCACACTTAGTCTCTGGTGGCCTCTCAGTCTTCAGGGGAACTCCACTAGATCTGTACAAACTGAGTGAGCCAGTCAGGTGTCACTGGTAGATTTTTTTTTTTTCATAAGACTTGAGGCCTGACGTACTGAGGCTCAATATTACCAAATTCAGTCCAAGGGACTCCACAGACAGTTTTTCTGTTTCTCCAGCAGGCTCCCCCAAAGAAGATATTCTCGTTGTCTCCTAAATAGTGGCTCCTGGTTATCAGATCAATGGAAATAACTATCTATGGGAGTCCATGCAGTCTCCATCTCAGTCCTGCTGCCACAGTGCCTACCCTGAGGGACAGGGACATCCTATGGGTCTTGAAGGGAGCCAGAACAAGATGTCAAACCAGTGGAGCCTAGGCCTTCAGAGTGGGCAAGGCTCCTCCTAGTGAGAGGATGGGGGATGTGGGCAGCAGGTGCGGACAGGGTTCTATGAGGTAAGGCAGAAAAGCTCTGTTCCCTGGGGTGTCACAAGACAATACTGGCTTCTCTGCATCTGCTGGTCAGAGTTGCAGAAGAAGCTGAGCCTGGCCTCCAGGGATCCTTCAGCACCTGCGCACCCTCCTCCACCCCAACACTCACTCGGGTGGGCTGCTGTCCTTTCACTCGGGGTGGGTGAGCTACTCCAGCTGATCCACTCCAGGCAGTGGTGCCCGGAGCGGCATTGGGCCCTGGGCTCTCAGACCAAGGGAGCCTGCAGGGGCATCCTCGGCCCCACTGAGCTCAGGCTCAATCAAGGGCCCTGACAAAAGAAGCAAATAGTACTGCGAGGAGGGCCCAGATCCTGCAGCCCTAAAGGCTGAGCAGCACAGTCCAGCTGGCTGCGTGGTCCCCACTTATTGTCCAAGGCAAGGACAATAGGGAGTTCTTTGGCCCAGAGCTGACACTCGTGTTGGTCAGTTGGGCTTCTTGGAAGTACAGGGTGAGGGCCATATTATTCACTGAGGAATGTCTCTGACTGGCTTGCTGTGTATCGAAGGGCCTGCTAGGCAAGCCTCAAGGGGGAGTGGTTATCAGAGACTGGTTGGAGAGAACCTGGAATCTCTACAAGGGGAGAAATGCTGGAGCTTGGAACTGGCTGAGGTCTATCTGCAAAAGTGCAGGTCTAAGGGTAGAATTCTGGGACCCAGGACATTAAGAGGGGCAAGTAGAGAGAAGTAAGAGGCTTCTGAAGAAGCACCTTGCATAATTCTGAGAACATAGCTAGGCTGGGATTAGTGGAGCGCAGAAATATGCAAGTCTGTCAACATTTTCTCAGTGGACAATATGCATACAAACTTACTCTTGCCTGCACAGTAGCATAGCAGGTAGAGAGGTGGGAGATGCCGAAGCAAACAGGAGAAAAGACCTTTCTCTTGGGGGGCATAAAATGTGGGATCTGGAGGAAAAAGTAGTTAAACCCTTGAAAAATAAGTCAAAAATTGCTTTTACTTTGCTTTTCTTGAAACGTGGTACATAAAATAACTCTTTAAAACCCAGTAAGTTCCCACTTAGTTCCTTTTTAATTTTAGACACATGTTCATACATTTTTTTTAAAAGTAACCTCAATTAATAACAACAACAAAGGTGTTAATTTCTCTTCAGTAAGAATTGTCACCTTTTCCACACATGCTGGTTGACTCTGATAACTAATTGAATTACCTAAATTATCTTTTCCTGATTATGAGAGAATCACATGCTTGTTACTGGGGAATTGGAAAATACGGAGACGTAAGAGGAACACATAAATTGATCAAGCTTGGCGTCCAGAGATAACCACTGTTAGCACTTTGGTACAAGTCCTTTTAGTCTTCTTTTTGAAACTGCGTGCATAGGGATGTGTCTGTGTGTGTATGCATACTATTTTGTACCCTGACCTTTTCACTTAAAGCATATTGGGAAAAGTATGAACGTCAAAAAGTATTCTTCCTTTTGAGTTTAATGGTTGCATAATACAACAGTGTATGGATGAGCCCTATGACTAATTGTTAACAAAGAACTCTGAAAAGACTGATAGAAAGAACATATAGGTAACAATAGCTTCTATCAATGTGCTCAAAGCAAGAATGAAATACACAATCTGGGACGTGACTGCACTTTATTAAATGCATAACTAGGAGCACAGGCTAAATGAAGTTACTGGGAAACATTGCCTCCTGTGATCAAATCTCACGTGAACACAAGGTTTTAAATGAAACTTTAATTTGAACAGGTGGAAAAGAGAAATGGCTAGAATTCTAAAAGGTTTTTCCAGAACCTTCATCCTCAGATTCTGGAGTGGAACATGCAGACTATGCGGGTATAGAACACTGAAACCACCTTATCTCATCCCAGTCAGTGTGAATCCCAAGGATCAGCGGCAGCCAGACCCATCACACTGTAGGAAAGCTGATTCCAAGTTTGCCCCGGATCACTATCACAGGCCAGGGGAAGTCAGTAAGACAGGCCGAGAGGGCCGAGGGGGCTGCACGTATAAGAACTTGTGCTCCTACTGCAGCAGTTTGTGGAGGGTGGAGAGGATGATGGATGTTTACGGATACAGCGCAGAGGGAGTTAAAGCCTTCCAAGACACAGAGGAAGATCGATGCATACTGGCTTGGTCAAAGGAAGAGTACCAAAGAGGAAGTGGTCAGGAAAGGAAGCGCAGAATAAAAGGTGACGCATGGGAGCTGGTAAGGACGCTGGAGCTGATGGCGCTCATGGTGCTTAGAAAACAGGTTAGACAAGGAAATCCTGGTCATGGCCACAGTGAGTGGGAGAAATCTAAGCATGACATAAAGGGAAATCGGGACTCCCTCCAATGAGGGTGATCAGCCAGTTTCTCTACTATACTGACAGCATATAGAGGAGGACACGAAGCCCAAAGAGGGATTAATGGTTATTTTTTTCTTTTTCTTTTTCTTTTCTTTTCTTTTTTCTTTTTTTTTTTAACCAAGAACACGTATTGGTACATTGTATACATAATGATCACATTCATCATGGTTATTTTGTACCTGTACATGTTGTGTCTTGGTTTTCCCCCCTCTTCCCCACCTTCTGCTCCCCCCTTCCCTAATTACAGCAGGCTTATTTATATTTTTCCATTATTTCCCTCTCCCCTTTCCTTTCTTTTTTCCCTTCCTTCTTCTCCCCCTTCTCCCTTTCTAGTTCTCCTTTCTCTTGAATATTATCTTCCTTTTATATAATATCTATTACACCCCAAAGAGGGATTAAAATAAAGGTAAATCTGGGAAGATCTGTTATGTCCAGGAGAATGAACTTTGCCGTCACACTGGAATTCCCTTCCATGATCACCCAAAGGCATCTGGGATAGAACTCATAAAACAAATGCAGGGATCTAGCAGTCTGGCTCAGTCCCCTCCTCCACCCTAGCGAAGGTTTCAGTTTCTAATACTCTGAGTTGTCACAAACTCAGCATAGGCAATTTGCAGTTATCCCAAGGGGTAAAACCAATTCACATCACTTAAAATTCATTTAAAGCCATGTTTAATTAACATAATATTTAATTCTACTTTAATTACTTTTAAGAACCCACATATTGCTTTGGGGAATTAGTAAAATTAGACAAAATTAGTGTGTCATAACATGGAACATGTTGGGAATCATTAGTCTAAACCATCTGGATAGATGGCTGTCTCTTCCTACTTGATAATTGCCATCATTGAATATTTTATATCTACTCTCCCCCTCTTCCACCCACCTCCAACAGGTATTCTCTTGAGAGGTGGGTGTCCTTTTTTGCCCAGTGGTATTCACTTGACTTTAATTTTATCTCCTGGTCAATTCAAAGGCAATACAGCCTCCGTTTCCTCATATATAATGTGAAGATAGTCATAGCCTCTGGATAATTGGGGGCTCAATAAAATTATGTACCTGATGTAGGTATTCATGAAAAGCTGCCATTACTAGTAAAACTTCCACCTAAGGGAGATACTGGGCAGTAGGTCTTCATACATACAGTGGAACAAACAGGAAACAATAATGATAATGTCAACAACAGGAGACAGCTCTGGGTGGCTTTGCAATTCAGTTCTATGAGAAAGGTATAGTGGGCAGTGGAATTAGAATGCTTCTTGCCTAAAGAGTATGATCTTTACTTCCTTATTCGCAAGACACCTACACCAACTGTAATGCCTCACAGCACCCTTTGAGAGTGCAATATTCTGGACTCTGGCCCTAGAAATATCATTCAAGTCATCTTCTAACTCACAAAGCCCAATTAGGAAGATACACAGCCTTGGGGTGAAATATCACTACTTCGTACTGGATCAGAAGTGAGTGGCAAGGGAGTGGCAGATGGGGAAACCGTTTCAATCCAAGGTAAAAGAAAAACCATTCTCTTCAAGGCTCAGATATGACTTCTAGTGTCTGCTACCCTAAATTGGGAGAAAAGATGATGTTTTGGTAATTCTTAATCCCTCAAAATGTTCAATAGAGTTACTATATGAACCAGCAATTTTACTCCTAATATATATCTAAAATAATTCAGAACACGTGTCTACGCATAAACTTGTACACCAATACTGCATTATTAGCAGCATTATTAATCATATTTAAGAGGTAAAAATAACTCAAATGCACATCAACCATTAATGGGTAAACACATTTAACATCCGCACAAAGGACCACTATTTGACAAAAATGAAGGGTTGATACATGCTACAAGGTGGATAAACCCTAAAATTATTATGCTGAGTTTAAAAAAGCCAGTGACAAAATACCACCTATTGCATGATTCCACTTATACAAAATGTTCAAAATAGGCCAATCTATCAAGACAGAATTGTATTAGTGTTTGCCAGGGGCTGGGGAGGAAATGGATTGGGAATGACTGCTAGTGGGTATAGGGATTTGGGGAGGGATAATGAAAATGTTCTAAAATTGATTGTGGTAATAGTTGCACAGCTCTGTTAATATACTAAAAACTGTTGAATTGTATAATTTAAATAGATGGCTTTGATCTAAATATGTAAATTATATCTCTATAAAGGTGTTATTTATGAGAAGAGTCAGTTTATCTTGTTCTAAGTGTTATTATAAATAGTGTTATTTTGGGAGCTGTAGAAATCTTCCCCAGGGCTGACATTTCTAACCAGAAGGAAATAATGGAGTACGTGCTTTGTAAAAGCAAGTTCTACCCCCTAAACAAATTCTCTCTGCTTCATAAATGATACAAAATAAATTTTAAATCATTTTTAAATGCCATATACATATAATAAAATATTTTTGAAGGGTGGTAAGTAGCCAGCTATACAGTGAAATGTTTCCCTTTCCTCCATGATCTCCGGTCCTTTGAAGAAGTAACTATTCCTACCCATTTCTTATTCATACTTGCATGTTGTAAACACATAGTAAGTTGCCTTTGAAACAATATAAGTAGTAGGTCATCGTAGGTTGCTGTTCTTTACATTTTCCCTTAAAATTACAGTTTGAAGATTGTTCTGTATCAGCCATCCCAGTTATCTATTCAGATGAGAAAGAACCTTGAAAGAATAATTTAAAACAATAACATTCATTTATTTCGATCACGAATCTGGGGTTGCCTAGGCTCAGGTAAGCAGTTCTGAGACAAGATCCTTCATGTGGCTGCAAGCAAATTGTGATTTGGATTGTATTCATTTTATTTCATACAAGCTTCGTCACTTCCTTATCTGGAATTTGGGGATAAGGATGGATTCCGCTTTAGACCTCTCTCTGTATACGGTCCTCCCTCGTTCTTTACTCCATCACTGTGGCTTTACGATAGCCAGATGTCCATGCTTGCTGGCTAAACGCTACCAGAACAGTTGCCCCAAGAGAACCTGCGAGGCTGCGTGCTGTTTCCTAACCCACCCTCAGAAGTCACATGGCATCGCTTCTGCTGCACTGTCCTCATTAAAACAGTCACAAAGTTCCACCAAAGTTCAAGGATGGTGTCATAGACTCTACTTTTTGATTTGGGTTGGAAAATCTTGTGGCCGTATTTTAAATCTACTGCATCAAACAAGGTAGAGATGTTTCTCTTTTTAATGACTGCATGGCATTGTATATTATAAATACACAAGAATTGCATCGGTCCCCTATGTATAGGCAATTATGTTGTTTTTCATCTTTTGCTACTGCAACAATGTGCGACAAATATCTTTGTGTATACATCTTCAAAAACGTGTAAGAATAGCTGCAGGATAAGCCTGGCATGGTAACACACATCTGTAATCTTAGCACTCTGGGAGGCTGAGGCAGGAGGGCAGTAAATCTGAACCCAGCCTGGGTGACTTAGCAATTTAGCAAGACCCTTTCTCAAAAAAAAAAAAAAATTAAAAAGGTTTGGAGATGTAGCTCAATGCAGAGACCCAGGGTTCAATCCCCAGGGTTGCTGCGTACATATCTGCAGGGTAAATTCATCACACTGGAGTTGCAGGGTCAAATTAAATGTGACTTTGAAAAGTTTACATCTCCATCAAGACTATTTATTGTATTTGACACAATTTCAGTTTTCTCCATTGTTCATTTTCTTTCATCAAGTTTTTATTAGCTTATTAGCTTACTTGTCTTCTTTTTTCCTTTTTTTTTTTTTTTTCAATTCTGAGGTTGGAACCTGGAGCCACATGCTTGATGCTAGTCAAGTGCTCTGCCGCAGAATGACACCCTCAACCGCAGACTCTCCAAATATTAAGATTAGTCCTGGTAATAAGCATTATGGGTATTTCCATCAGTTTTCTTTTTTAGGATTGATTATGTTAGGGTTTCTTCTTGTGTGCAGAAGTTTTCAATATGACTATTTTTAAACAACAAATTCCATTCATTGATTTTTCTGTTTTTGATTTCATTGATTTTTGCTCTTTTAAAAGTTTTATTTCATTTTTCTAGGTGTATAATAATTATATGTATTTATAGGAGTACAGTGTGATATTTTAGTATATGAAACTATGGTGTAATGATGAAACCATAGTAATTAGCATATCCATAAGACATTCAACTTCTTGAACCTGTTAGAGAATTCTTACTTTTTATTCTAAACTTTTTTAGTTCCACTCTCTCTACTTTTCTGGGAGTCTGGTAACATGAACACTACTCTTTTATAGTCCTACGTGTCCCCTGTTCAGTTTTTTCCCTTTATTTTCTCTCTGATACTCAAATTGGGTAATTTCTATTGTTGTGTCTTCAGGTTCATTGATTCTTTCCTTCCTAAGGATATAAGTCTAAGCACTTCAATTGGCCTTTTTTGGCAGGAATGGGAATAGGGTCAAAGATTGTGTGTAAGATATCACCGGAGTAGAGTGCTTATTGCCTATGTTTTCTGTTTTGCAAGGCTATCCAGTCCTGCCTGGTCCTTTACCTAGAGAGAGCATTACCCAGAAGACCGGGAATTTCAGAAGCGAAGAGAATGCCAGGGAACTAATGCTCATATTATTCCTTGGGTCCCAAGGTCCCTAACCTGTCTGCCTTTTCTTCTGGACCTTTCAGTCTACTTATGGTTATTTTATATATAATGACTGGGGTTTTTAGTTGTACTTAACAAGAGAAATAGGAAAAATACATGTATTCCATTTTCTCCAGAAACAAAAGTTTTTTTTATTTTTTTATTTTTTTTACCAAGACCATGTATTGGTACATTGTATACATAATGATCACATCCATCATGGTTATTTTCTACCTGTACATGGTACATCTCGGTTTTCCTCCCTCTTCTCCACCCCTCCCTTCTGCTCTCCCCTTCCCTATTTACAGCAGGTTTATTTATATTTTCCCATTTTTCCCCTTTCCTATTTCTTTCCTTTTTCCCTTCTTTCTTTTCCCCCTTCCCCCTTTCTAGTTCTCCTCTCTTTTAAATATAACCTTCCTTTTATATAATATCTATTACACCTCTTTGTCCTTATTTACCCTTATAGTTACTCATATCAGAGAAACAATTTGATGTGTATTCATGAGTGTCCGATTTATTTCACTTAAGAGTATGTTCTCAAGGTACATCCATTTACATACAAATGGCTCTAGTTTGTCCTTTTTTATGGCAGAGTAGTACTCCATTGTGTAGAAAAACCACATCTTTTTTAGCCATTCATTAGTTGTTGGGCATTTAGGCTGTTTCTAAGACATAGCTGTTACAAATTGTGTTGCTATAAACATGGCTGTGCATATATTGCTGTGGTAAGATGATTTTAATTCTTCTGGGAAGATTCCCATAATTAATTTATTTGTCTTTCATTTTGACTTTTGAGTTCATGTCATACTTAGGACTGGCTCTACTCTGAAATGAAAGATAAGATCACCCTTGTTTCTCTCTAGTACTTTTCTTTCTTTCTCCAACTTTCATCTCTGATCCAACTGAAATTATTTTGGTGTATGAAGTGAAATTGGAAGCTCACCTTATTTTTTTTCATTGGCAAAACCACTTGTTTCAGCATTGTTTATTTATTAAGGTATCAATTTTTTCCCTACTGATCTGAAGTGGTCTCTTTTTCAAATACCAAACTGCAGTGCGATGTGAGTTTCTTTTTGGCTCTCTAGTTTGTTTTATTGCTCTCATGAACATATGCCATAGTGCTTTGTTTTATTTTTATTATACATAAAATGTTGTATGCCAGTTCCATTTCGCTATTACTCTTTTGTAGAAAGGCCTTTGTTACTCCTCTATTTTTTTTGCCAGAGAAATTTAATAAGCTTTATTAATTTTTAAAAATCTCCTACCTGTGTTACTAGGAACATTTTAAGATTATAGATGCATTTAAAGTGCAAAACACATCTTCCATTCATTTAAATCTACTTTTATGATCCAACACAATATTTTAATTTTTCAATATAGGCTCTGTACATGTATAGTTATCTTTATTTCTACATTCTATTTTTTATGTTTGCTGTTGCAGTTACATTTGGAAATATGATGTGTTTTTCCATGACATTTAAAAAATATATAGGAGCAATTGATTTTTTAAATTTTTATTTTGTTTTATCCATATTATTTATTTCTTCTATTTTAAATAAAAATCTGTGCAGCCTTAGATAAAAATTATAATTTTGGAAAACTTTTGAATGATATTTTAATCTTAATATAGAAACCTTTGTAACCACTTTTTGTGCTATTAGTGATTGTACAATCTTCATCCTGCTTAAATTGTCCGTATTACTTCTTCTAATGATACTATTAGGTCTAAATTACATTATGTAGTGAACCTAGTTTTTCACAATTTATTTTTAAAGATTTCAATGTTACCAAAATTTTGTAAGCAAAGAACTCTTGATAGTATCTCTTTGCCCCTTAATACCCAATTGATCACTCCAAAATATGTCAATATGTGCTTTCCAAAAGCAAGAACATTGTATTTCATTGTCATAAATAGAAACATCCAACCCAGCAAGCAAATATTGATCCAGTACTACCACCTAATCCACGGAGTTCATTCAGATTTTGTCAAGTGTTCCAACAAAGTCTATTTTCTGCTTCATGATCCAATCAAAGAACATATGCTACATTTAGTCTTGTATTTTTTATCTCCTTTGGTCTAGAACATTTCCTCAGTCTTTCCCAGACTTTCATAGTCTTGGCAGTTTAAAGAACATATATCTTTTATTTTGTGTGCTGTTCCTCAATTCAGATCTATTTGATAACTGTTCCTGTCCAACTCCTGCTGTGTATTCATGGGAGGAAGATCACAGAAATGGTGTTGTGCTGGAAGCAGTGCGATGTATTGGGGGTATACGATGGCAACTCTGTTCCAGCAGTGGTGATGATAATCTCAAGCAAGGAGTGCCTGTCAGGTTTCTCCAACACTGTCAAAATTTGTCCCTTCATAATGATTAAGTGTTTTGTAAGGAGATGGCCTGAGACTATTCCAGTATTCTCTTCTTCAATCAAACACCCAAGAGTTCAAGGCCAGCCTGGACTACATAATAAAACTCTTATCTCAAAGTAAATGAAGAAACAAACAAAACAAACCCCTCCCCCCAGAAAACAATCATCTGCTTTAGTATTCATTCATGATTCTGGCTAAATCAACAAATATGATGGCAATTTTCAAATGGTGATTTTTCCATTTACCTAATTCTTTCTATGTTCATTAGTTTACAGTTCACTCTAAGGAAGATGTTTCTTTTCACTCCTGTTTTTTATTCACACTTTAAAAAAAATTCAGTATAGACTCATGGATGGACTCTCATAGTATTCATTTTGGTGTAATCTTTTAGTATCCTCATTTATTTTGATATTGAAAATATACTCTATTTGGCTAGTTGGAACCTTTTCAGACTTGGTTCACTGTACCTCTGATATATTTCACATCTCTATTGTCTTTTTTCACCTCCTTCATTTCCAACACACACAGTAAGGTGTTCCAGGATCATCTTGTGCTTTTCCTTCTCTACTCCAAGAATTAGTCCTTTTGCAAAGATTCTGGAGTATTTTCAAAAGGACATTAATATAATAGAAACCAAAATATGTGTACTCAGTGCCTCTTAGCAGAGATAGGAAGTATTTGTATATGTGCAGATGTGCACAAACCCATTCTCTCTCTCTCTCTTTCTCTCTCTCCCCGCCCAGCATGTGTAAAGTATGAGCACACACGCTTATGTCCAATTCAAATCCAACACATCATGGGTCTTTCTAGCCTTTCTCCTTTCTGTTTTTGTAAATAACTTCTCTGACAGTGAAAATCCTATGTCCCGTTACTCTGAATATTCTCACTGCTCAGTTCAACATCCCTGTGTCTAATCAGTCTCCTGACTATGCTGATGACCACCTCAGTTCATGGCCCCATCGCCATTTCCTCAATCCACAGCCTCCTCAGCCTTCCCACTTTCTAACTCTGCCACACTGTCACATCCAAGAGGAAGGAAAGCAAGAGGAAAAAGACTCTGTTAGTGTTTCGGTAATTTACATACATTTAGTCTGTTATTAGAACGTATACAAACATATCCCTGAAAAATGAAAGATTTAGCTCCTTCTTTTCAAGGCTGATTTCTCCTTTTTCTGATCTTTATTTATTTGCACTAGAAGTACTCCAAATAATGTTAAATAGTGGCTATGATGGTGGACAAACTTGCCTTATTCTTGATTTCAATATAATAGTTTTCATCTTTCACCATTAATCTGGATACTAGGTTTTTGTCTTTTTTCTCTTTTTCTTTCTTATTCTTTTTTTTGTCCATTTTGTCCTATTTTAGTGATGATCTGCTTTTATTAATCTGGCATGGCCATTGAATTTTATAAAATAAATGTTGTTATTTAAGAAAAATATTCTAACAGTTTTCTTTGATAAGTTTACATACTTAATTATATTAATGTATTTCCCAGTGTTTAATCCTTTTTGAATTTCTGGTGTAACACTCACTACCTTGATCTATTTTTTTCTTTTAACAGGTTGATGGCTGATATTTGTTAACATTTAATTTCCTATTTTTGTATTAGTGTTAATAATGGAGAATTAAATAAAGTTTTATTAGTTTTATTTTATCAATTTTACTATGTATCTGGAAGCTTTTTTCTTTCTGTATATTCTGGAACAGATTAAATAGCATTGAAATACTTCGTTCCTTTAAAATCTGATGGAATTTGAGACTTTCAATATTAGCTCCAATGTATGAATCATTTGGAAGTGATCATTTTCTAATAGATCTAAAATATAACTGCTTAAATTAATAAGAGTAACAATATATTGGGTGATATTTTTTAGCATATGGTGTTCTATATGTTATTAATGAACAATCCAAAAAGAAAAGAAAGTTTAAAGATGTAGAAATATTAATGACCCTAATTTGATCATTACATTTCTTATACATGACTTATTATACTGTACTCTATGAATTTTTACAATTAAAATGATAATAAAATAGTGAAAAAACCCAAGAATAAAGACATCTCTTAGCCATCCTGGGGTAAGAGGTTTTCTGCAATTTGTTAGTGAAGGAAGAATTAGAAATTGATATTAGAATTTCAAAATATGTAGTGTGTCTCATGTGCAATCATATTAAATAAATGAAATTGAGCGTGGTGGCACACACTTTTAATCCCAGCACTTGGAAGGCTGAAACAGGAGGATCACAAGTTCAAGGCCAGCCTGAGCTACATGATGAGACATTATCTCAAAAAATAAAAAAAAAAAGGAGTCAATGTTAAAAACCAGAACTTTAAAAAAAATAAAAAAATAAAAACCACAACTTTATTTAGAATAGCATCAAAAACAATAAAATTGGGAATAAATTTAATGAAGAAATATGACTTGCATGTTGAAAACTGCAAAATATTGCTGAAAGAAGTTAAAACAGAGCTCTAAATAAAGACACCTTGTGTTTAAGGATTGGAAGACTTTGTATTATTAAGATGATAATACTACCTGAAGCAATACACTGCTTCAATATAATTCCTAATAAAATCCCAGTCACCCTTTGTGCCAAAATGGAGATGCTGGATCTAAAATTATTGATACTGCAAAAATAACCAAAGAGTCAAAATAATCTTAAAGAAGGACAAAGTTGGAAAACTCATACTTCCTTATTTCAAAATTTATTACAAAGCTGCAGTAATCAAATAGCATAATATTGTCACAAAGACATATAGACCAATGGAAGCGAACTGAGATTCAGAAATAAACTCTCTCATCTATGTTTAATTATTAATGTTTGACAAGAGTTCCAAAACCATTCACTGGAGAAAGAACAATTGTCTTCAACAACTAGTGTTAGAAAAACTGAAATAGCCACATGCAAATAATTAAGTTAGGTCATGCCTTATACTTGATGGCAACATTAACTTAAAGTGCATCAAAGAACTAAATTTAGGAGAAAACATTATAAAGCTTTTAGAAAGAAAGAGGGGGAAATCTACATGGTATTGATTTTGTCAACTGTTTCTCAAATATGATATATGAGTACAGAGAAAAAAATTTTAAATATATAAATTAATTTCATTAAAATTTAAATCTTAGGTAAAGCAAAGCACAACATCTAGAAACTGAAAAGAAAACACACAGATTGATAGAAATATTCATGTATTATATGTCCAATAAATGTTTAATATCAGTGGTATATAAAGAACTACTAAAATTCAACACCAAAAAGACAAACAACCCAATTTGAAAATGGGCCCAGGCCTTGAATATTTCTCCAGAGAAGATATACAAGTGACCAATGGACACATGACAACATGCTCAATGTTATTAATCTTTAGGGGAATGAAAATCAAATTGCAACGAGATAGCATTTCATGTTTATTAAAATTGATTTTCAAAACGACAGACATAACGAACATTGGCAATGGTGTGGACAAACTTGAACCTTTCAAATGTTGGACATTAGTGATGGAAATGCAAAATGTGGAGTCACTGTGGAAAATAATTTCGCCATTCCTCTAAAAGTCAAACCCAGAATTACCCATTGACCCAGAAATGCCACTCAAATATGTACATCCAAAATAATTGAAACTATGGACTCAAACAGATACTTGCTTACTAATATTCATGGTGATGTCATTCCCAATGGCCAGCAGGTGACCAACGACCCAAATATCCATAGGTAGATGAATGGAGAAACGGAATTAGGATATAATCGGACATTATTCAGCTATAAAAAGAATGAAGTTCTGATAGTTCCTCAGCATGGATTGGCCTTGAAAACAGTCTGCTAAATGCGAAAGGATACTGTTTTACTATAGGATTCTCTTTATATGAATTATGTCTTATGGATAATTCATAGAGACAGGGAGTAGATTAGAGGTTACCAGGGAGGAAGCTATTGCTTAATGGATGCAGCATTTCTGTTTGGAAAACATAATGGAAATGTTTGGGCAACATTGTGAATGTAATTAATGTTACTAAATTGTACCCTTAAAATGGCTTAAACAGCAAATTTTATGTTGTATATATTTTACTACAAAATGAAAAAAAATACACGGTTTCCCCCCCCAAAAAAAACTAGAAAAATTTAAAAGATGTATAATTAATATGTCAAGGGAAGAAATTAAAAATGAATCATAAAACACTCAAAACCAATGAAGGCATAAAAAGAGGGAGAGAAATGAAGAACGAACATACAACACATCAAAAACAGTTACAGTCAAGGCAGATATTAATTCAAATTAATAGTCACATGAACTATGACAGGGGAACTGATGATGTAGTTCAGCAGTATAGCAAATGCGTAGCACACAGGAGGCCTGGGTTCAATCTCCAGTACTGCAAAGAAAAAGAAAAGAGGAAAGGAAGAAAGGAAAGAATGGTGAGAGAGAGAGAGAGAAGAGGAAGAAGAGGAAAAAAGAAAGAGAGAGAGAGAGAGAGAAAGAAAGAAAGAAAGAAAGAAAGAAAGAAAGAAAGAAAGAAAGAAAGGGAAAGGGAGAGAGAGAAAGAAAGAAAAAGGAAGAGGGCAGGAGATGGTGTGGAGAATTGAACAAGTGATGCATGGGATTTGGTGTAAAATGGTGAAACTTTTATATCGTACTATAATAATAGATGGATGACACTATGCATTTATCAAAACCCATACAATTTAGCATAAAGAACAGATTAACATACATGAACAAAAATAATTTAGAACATTGGAAGATCCCAGAAAAAATGCTGACTGTGACAAGGTAATCTGACTGTATTATTATTATTATTATTTTTTATTTTAAACCAAGAACATGTATTGGTACATTCTTCATACAATGGTCTCATTCATTACAATTATTCTGTACCTATGCATGATGCATCTTGGTTCTCCTCCCTCTCCCCCGCCCCTCCCCTCTGCTCTCTCCCTCCTATTTACAGCAGGTTCATTCATCATTTTCCATATTTTCCCTTTCCCTTCTCTTTCCCCTGTTGCCTTTCTGCTTTTCCCCTTCTTTCTTTCTAGCACTCCTCTCCTCTGCACACCATCCTCCTTTTATATAATATCTATTACACCTCTTTGTCCTTATTTACAGTTATGGTTTCTCATATCAGAGAAACAACTCGATGTGTGCTCATGAGTGTCTGATTTACTTCACTTAAGAGTATGTTCTCAAGGAACATCCATTTATATATGAATGACTCTAGTTTATCCTTTTTTATGGCAGTGTAGTACTCCATTGTGTAGAAAAACCACATTTTGAAAGGAACACTCCTCCACTGTTGGTGGGAATGTAGACTGGTCCAGCCACTGTGGAAATCAATATGGAGATTCCTCAAAAAACTACAACTGGAGGTTCCATTTGACCCAGCTATTCCCCTACTGGGGATCTTGCCAGAAGAATTAAAATCGTCATACCACAAGGACATATGCACCACCATGTTCATAGCAACACAATTTGTAATAGCTAAGTCTTGGAAACAACCTAAATGCCCAACAACCAACGAATGGCTGACTGTATTATTAATATACAACTTTCTGAAGGAACTAGGGCAAAGGAGGCCAGCATGAGTGACCTGTGAAAAAGAGTACAGTCTCTAAGACTAAGTGCAAAAGGCACTGCACACAAACACTGAACTCTAGTTAGTAAACTTTGTTGTCCCATGTGAGTATGGGTTAAAATTCTGATAGAGCTATACATGTATGCTGGTACTGAACAACTAAGTAAATGGATGGTGGATAGTGGGAGGAAGATTTCTCAATCATTTGGGTGAGAGTTTACAGATAAACAATGGAAGAAACTAGAATGGTCCATATGCTAATGGATTAGAGTTGGAGACATCAGTATGAACTCATATTTACTTTAGTGGAACACAGATGTTATATGTAGAGCTATGCATAAATATGTGTATATATACAAATTAGTATACATAAATATATTTGCTTGTGTTTTCAGGTGAGTTGGCCTAGAAGCAATGACACCGCAGTAGCAACAAGCATACTTTGAAAACAGACATCAGCTTCTATTAGTACTCTCAAAGCCATACAAAAAAGAATCAAGACTCCTTAGAGGAACTGCTGATTCCAAGGCTGAAGCAGAAATTATATCAAATGAACTGGAAACATGCCAGAAAATAGGTAAATGCATTAAAAATTCCCTATAGTAATGGGAGTGTGTTATGGAGACATAGGCACCAAGTAAAAGCACTCTCAATAAGCAATAACTGGAATTTTTTGTCAAATCAATAATCAGTCCCAACTGTTAGTTCATTAACGAAGTGTTCCTAAGTGTACTGTGCTGGAAGGGAATCTTTTTCCCTTCTATGGATACCAATGGATGCACCCCACATGTGTTATGAGTTTGGCACACTGTCACTTTACTTACGTAATTGAGTTCAGTTTTCAAACAAGTTCCTTTTTTAAATTAGCAAAATTCTATACATATTTATATAAAATATATATGATTGTTTGATTTAGCAATTCCAAAACACATCCATATTACCTCACACACAATCACTTTTTGTGGTGAGAACACTCAAAATCTACTGCTCCAGTGACTTTCAAGAATACAAGACCACGATATTAATTAAAATAAATCAGATGTACATGTTTAAATATCACATGGTTTCTCTCCTATGAGAAACCCGAAATGTAGGTAAGGAGCAAAATAAAAGATAGATAATAGGAAATAAGGAGATAAATCTTTTGCAGATGGGAAGGGGATCAAGAGATGGGGGAGGGGGAGAGGAGAAGGGAAGAGGATGAAAAAAGAATTGAGATGTGTTACACACACCTGCCAGCTCCCCATGAGGAATGTAATCATTATGCATTGCAAACATGCACTAATAAAAAATAAAAATTGAAGCGAAAAAAGAAGAATACATACATTATTATTAATTAGGGTCAGCATGTTGTACAACAGAGTTCTCGAATTTATTCTGCTTTACTTAACTGAAATTTCGAATCCTTTTAATACCACTTTCCTAACCTAGTCCCTCCCCCCACACCTCTGGTGACTACTATTCTACTCTCTGCTTTTATGAGGTCAAATGTTTCAGATCCCATACACAAGAGACATCAAGTGATATTTGTCTTTCTGTTCCTTGCTTATATCACTTAACATAATATACTTCAAGTTCATTCGTGTTGCCCCAAATAGCAAATTATAGGATTTCATTCTTTTATGGATACTCCATTGTGTATGTATAGTACATTTTCTCTACCTATTCATCAGCTGATGGGCACCCAGGTTGCTTCCATTTCTTGGGGTAAATAGTGCTGCAGTGAACATGGGAATGTAGATATCTTTTCAATCTACTGTTTTTTTTTTAATTTCCTTCGTGTAGGTATCTAGTAGCGAGGTCACTGTATTACATGATAGCTCTATTTTAAAATTTTCCAGGAACTCCCAGACTGTTTGCCATAATAGCGGTACTAATTTACATTGCCACCAAAAGTGCGTAAGCGTTCCCTTTCCTCGCACCCTTACCACCACTTGTTATATTTTGTATTGTTGACAGCCGTTCTAACAGGTGTGCGGTAATATCTTATTGTAGTTTTCATTTGCACTTTCCTGCTGATTAGGGATGGTGGGTATTTTTTCATACACCTGTTGATCATTTGTTTTTCCCCTTTTTATTAGTACTGTGTATGTTTGTGATACATAGTAAATACATTCATCAGGGGAATTGGTACATATGCATATTGTACCTTGATGCTGTGCTCTGTTGATCCTTTCCTCCACTTTGTGGAAACTTTTTAGTTGCTTTATGGTAGAGAAACCTGAGAAGCAGCTGGGCCAGGTAATGGAGGTTAACTTTTAAAGCACTAAGTCGTGATGGTAGCCTGTGCACGTGATATGATATGACGTGAACAGCACTTTATATCTGCTGGCTTCCAGCTGCCTGGCATCCTAGTATAACCATGAGAAAAAACTGCAGAGAAATCCCAGTTCAGGGATCATCTACAAAATACTTGACCTACTCCCCCCAAACTAGCAAAAGCATAAAATAAATAAGTCTGAGAAACTGTCTCAGCCTAAGGAGCTGCGTATGACGACTGAGTGCAATGTGGAATCCCGGCTGGAATGTCATGTAACAGAAAAACGACATCAGGATAAAACAAAGAAAATTTGAATGCATATATGGCCTTTAGTTAGCAACAATATGTCAATATAGGCTCTTTAAAAAATGTACTAAGATGTTCATAACAGGGGAAACCTTGTGTGGGTATATTAGGGAATACTTATATACTTATATGATTTTCACTTTTTTAAGGAAATGTAAAAGTGTCCAAGTTAAGAAAAAATTTTTTCTGGTAGAATTTACCCAAGAAAAAATTTACGTCTGGTCCTTTGCAGGGGAATAGTGTCCTTTAAACAATTTTCACAATTTCTTGTATGACAATTGGTTTTTTTATATCTATGTATTCCGGGAAACAGAGTACATTATTGATTTTCATTGTTGTAGAAAACAAAATTCAGAAGTTTGGATTTTCAAGTTTGTATGGAGCACAACGGGATTTTGAGGAATGTAATTAACGTCAGCCTCATAAGTTTCCCAACTCAATACCTGGGCTTTTTCCAGCTTCTCCAGTTGGGACAGCTAAATCCCCTGTTTGTAAGTTGTGCCTCAGTTCTCCCATTCCAGACTTTCTTTGCTCTCTAGTTTCCCCTGTTATAACTCAGTCTTATGGCCTTGGGTCTGCAAGTTCCTGCGTTAACTCCCTATCAACACCATCTCCTCTAGCAATGCATTAGTGCCTGGCAGTTTCTGTCCTCTGCTGGATCCTTTTGCCCAGACCCTGCAGGGCTGGAGCTCGAACACCCCCATACTCACAGTGCTACCTAATTTTATGATTTTCTTTCTTACTCTGGTTTCATCCTGCTTCTTAGAGCTCCTCCACGCCATTTGTTTCATTTGTTACCAGGGACCATCTTTCAGAGCCTTCTCCATACCCTCCTATTATAAGTGGTGGTGCCCCCAGAGCTGTGATGCATGAGAGTTACCATCCCTTTTTGCTCCCGTGAATCTTTCCTGGGTCTCAGAGATTTTCAATTTAATCCTAATGAATGAATCATTATTTAATGTCAGCTTAAGTCAAGGTCCTGCCTGGTGACCTTTACACAGTCAGAATGGAGAGTTCTTTCCATCCACAAATGTCTCCCTTTTCTGTTTCTCTCTTTGAAATAATTTATGATTAGAGAGGTCTGTGCTAGGTAGGCATTTCTTGGGGTTTACACACACGAATTTCTCTTTCAACACAAGGTACCTTGAAGCAGCTAGCAACAGAGAAGGGCAATTTCAGAAAATACTGCTAAAGTGCAGAAGCTAAAGCAGATTGATTTCAGTTTCCATGCTGCCCTCCGCAGCTGACCACCAATATATCTGCCTGTCTAGGGCTGCTTGAAGGGATTTAGCATTTTGTTTGGGCTTTTGTAGCAAGGATTCTGAGATCATTGCCTTAATAGAAGACACACACCCCTGGGAACAACTACGAGCTGCTTCAACAGAAGAATTTTCTACAAACTGTTTTCTGAAAGAGACAGCATCACTTTCCAAGCAATGTACTTTTTCAACAGAGAACTCTGTAAATGTTTGAAACAGTTCTTGTTTAAATGTTAGTAATTCCCCAAAGTGGGTTCAGGATGCAGCATGAAAAGATTTGGAAACAGTGAGATGGCAAAGATCTTTCTGTACCAGGGTTGCTGAGCGAGGTGATGGGAGGTAGAATAGCTACCTAGTGGGGTGGTAGGTTCTGCTGTATGAGGAGAGGTGAGGGGTGGCCAGGCAGTATCCGATAAGGGTGGACTGGGATCCTGAGCAGGGCATTCCCATTCTAGGTGACCATTTGTACTGGTTAGCTTCTGGTTGTCTTTTGAAAGTCACCATTTTTGATGTTATATTACATGAAATTCAAAAGGAGATCAATGAGGGCTGATAACATTGGGAAACACCTTAGAGGATGTAAAACTGGTAGTGCTGGGACAAAAATCCAGTCCAAGGTCTAGTCTGCTGATCTGCTGAATCAGAACATGCTGGAGGAATTTCGTTCAGCTATAGCTTTTGGGGGTCTTCGTCCTTACTTTTCTACCACCTTTCATCTAGTTGAAACCTGGTTGATCTGCTTTGAAATCTGCGTATTCACTGGAGTCTCAGTTGACTGACAGAAGACCCGGCATGCAACGAGAGGGCCACAGGTGCTCATTGGCGTCCCAGAGAGGAGTTGGTGTTGGAGTCCGGGCATGAACATGAAACCTGGGCCAGAAGAGAGTGATGTGGAGGTGGGGAAAACGGAAAGGATAGACATTCGTACCTCAAGTGCAGCAGAATCCGTCCGCGATCAAAGAAAAAGCTTGGCAATTCTGGAGAGTGTTTTCAAGGTCTAGTTCTCCAAGCATGGGTGCCACCGTCCAAAGCTTACAGCTGTAGCCAGTAAGCTTGGTGGAACCTGCCCACAGGATGTACTATCAAACTTGCCTCTCTTGGAATCGCAGGAGGCCTGACTCACCTGGACGTCTGGGGCTCCGTACTTGCTGCCATAGAGTAGCCTTGACTGGGAGTTGCCAGACCTGTATTTGGTCCTGTCTGCTGCTTTTGTAGCTTTGGCTGCCCAGAGTGGAAGGTGCTTAGCTGACAAGGCATTTTGATATGTGAATCTGGAGCTAGGGAGATCTTGGTGTTGCTCTGGTGAATTTGGGCAATCACATTATAGAATTACTTCATTAATAGAGAAGGGTAGCATGCTGCTGCTGGATTTCATTGTACTCTAGTGTCCTTCTGGTCATAATTTCCTTTGGGATTTTCTTCCTGCTTTCTCATTGCTCTCATTCTCTCTCTCTCTCTCTCTCTCTCTCTCTCTCTCTCTCTCTCTGTCTCTGCCTCTGTCTCTATCTCTCTCTCTCAAAGGCGATTTAGAGTTCTTCTACGGATCTTTCGGCAGCATGGATCAGTGGGGAGAGGGTTCATCTCATCTGCCACAGTCTCTAAATATTATTTTATATGCTTCCTGTAGGCTTGGTGCTCTCACCTCCTGCTGTTAATCAGAAGTTTTATTATTGTTTCACTTAGCCAACATGCAAAGCCGTCTCTCTCCCTCTTCCTCAGACAAAGGGCTTCTCACGAAGCTGATGCTCAAGTGTTGAATACTTTCATGACTTCAGTGCGGCAGTGGCCTCTTGCAAAGGCCACATTTTCATTTCCCCAGAAAAACAAATTGCAGTTTAGGTACACCATCACTAGGTGGGACTAGTCAGTTAGAGCATCTTGAGTCTGGGTCTCAAAAATTGGAGCTCTGGATGCACTGCAGATAAATAAGCAGGCTTCAGACTTTTTCTAGAATCATAAATAAGTCCCTCTATTAAAGCTTTTGAACTCCAATTTAGACAGAAGAGTAGATAATTCTTTTAAAGGTGAGAGGTGCCTGGGAAGAGCCCGTTAGCTTTCCTTATTGATCTCTTCCTTTCCCTTCATCAGCTCAACTGGAATCTTAACTTAGAATGAAAAGTCTCTTTCGACAGGTACTTTTCATTCAGCCGTAGAGTTGCATTGACGTCAAAGCCCCCCAGATGCTTACCCCTCAACAGCTAGCGAAAAATGAAGTGTAGGCCTCAGCTACAGGCAGTCTATTCACCTGGCTGCCACTGTTTCAGCTAATTATAGGGAACAACCTCTTTACCCACTAAGGAGGAGAAATAGGCTTCAGAGAGGTGTGATGGTGCCGCAAGTACACAAAGTCCCCCCTCCCTTAGTCACTTTGCCTCAAATCAGAAAATATTCCCTTAGTCACTTTGCCTCAAATCAGAAAACATACTTTCTTACTTGACACCTTCTAGATTCCCTCCTCTCGTCAGCTCTCTGAACCCGCTGGGGGCTGCTGGCTTAATTTCCACAATAGCTGCAGTTAATTAGTATCCCAGGGTAACTGACTTCCCTTAGCAACAGAAGCAACAATGGCTTCAGCTCACAAATTACCTTAGCTACAGTTTTCTTCTACTGATAAAAACATATTTAACACCCAGACACAGATTTTGGACAGAAAATTAATCTGCCGTCCACTTATCAACAATATTTATTAAGCTCCTACTGTTTGCAAGTCACAGAGCTGCTCACTCGAAATAGAGTTGAAGTCACTTTCTCTTGGGGAACCCAAAAAGGAATTGGGAAGAGAACATAGGAATCTAAGTCTTCTACAAGACAGGAGTAAATACATGGCTTATTTGAAGACCTGGACGGTGTTTGAAGAGAGTAAAGTTTTTGGGACTGCATGAAGTGGGTTTTGAACTTAAAATTCCCACTATAGGGCTTGACAGATTTTAATTGAAACCCAAATTTTGCCACTGTTGCGTGATCCCTGGCATGTTACTTAAACTTTATGAGTTTCACTTTCCTCTCCTGTAAATGCAGAAGACCTAAGTCCACCACACAAAGCTTATATGCAGGTTAGAAGTTATGTAAATCACCTAGCACGTTGCCTGGTCACCAGTCCCCACTTTCACTATTAGTAACTCATGCTGAAATGCTCAGCAGGCTTTAGCTAGGTGAAGAGGAAGGGATGGAATTCGCATTGGGAAAGAGATGCCAAGGGCAACTGGGACAGGCTGGGAAGAGAGGGCAGAGAAAATTAGTTTACAGCGAGAGACCAGCTGTCCATGGACGGAGACTGGATCGGAAAACTAGCTGAGCTTTTGCCACAAGGACTCTTAGTTAAAGTGTCACAGCTGGAAGGGACTTTTCTACGTAATCTGATGGTTCAAGTCTTTTATTTGATTGGTGATGTGGATTTCTTTTCATTGGTCCTATGTCTCCTAAAATAACTCTTTTAGTTAGGAAGTACTGTAGTTTTATTTTCAAATTAAATGAAAAAGTTAATACTCATGCTTTCCTTGTGATTTAAGGTTTTAAACTTCCATGATGTACCTTCTCCAAAGAGCTTTATTATTCATCCAGCTATTGATTTGTGGACAGTTATACCCTTATCAGAGTCAATAACAGAGAAAGAGAGAAAGTCATCACCTGAGGTTGACCAACCAGATTCCCTAGAGGAAATGGGTGAAGAAGAAGTGTTGAAGGGATAGTTTGCGGCTACCTTTGTTCCCTGAGAACTCTCAGATTTGGGTGCTAACTAAGGCCATCTCATCTTCTATCTAAACCAAGCAGAACATCTGATCACTCTTGATTACCATAGTATCATTGCCATCACTGTTAATGATGATAAATCATAATTTCTACACTTGCATTTATATATAGCACTACTTGCTTTGTCACAAACACTCAGGTTTGTTCTTTAACTTTCTTCTCACACCACACCTGGAGATCTTCAAAACATTCTCTCTCCCCTCTTATTCAGATGAGGAAAACGAGGCCAATCAAGTTTAAATAACTAGTCACTAACACACAGTTAGTGACTAGAATCTAGTTGTCTTGACTTCCTCTTAATTACTCTGTTAATTGAAGGCGGAGCCCATGTAGAAGAAACTGAGAAAGGATGATTTATGGGACACTCAAACTCCTGTCTCTGAGAAGCCTTGTCTCTCACTGGCTTCCTACTCCTACAGATCATCAACACCCATCCAGAAAGCCTGAGGCCAGCTATGGTGCTTAGGCTCCTTTCCCACATCTAACCACAGCATACAAGAAATCTCACTGGGCAAGTGACCAATGAGAAAAAAATTAGCAAGAACCAAATGTCAATTCATGTGTGTGTGTCGATGTGGCCAAGTGTAGGCTTATTCAAAGGATGTACCATAGAAGAAGAGTCGTGAGACTCAACCCTTGCCCTCAAGTCTAGCTACTGTTTTCTCCCATAGGCTAAGAGAATCTTATTAGGGTCTTATTCTTTCCAACAAAAAGGTAAAAATCGTGTTACAATTCAGTACATTTCCATAAGGAACCCTATTGATACACGTTGTAGTTGTATGGTTTTGGTTCTTTTGTTTCATATTGTTCACATTAACATATAAAAATCATATTTATACTACTTTTCCCATATCTATGGGAACAGAGAACACATCAATTTTTAAAGAGAATTCAAATGCCAAATAAATTCCACCATCTAGAAACACATCAATGGAAACCATTTTGCAAACACATGTAATTTCCAATAGTTGTCTCTGAATAAATTGACATTAATTGAATGCCTACAACATGCCACACTTTTTCCCTGTATACCTTATTTAATTTTTATAACCACCATATGAGGTACAGGTTGTCATGACCATTTTACAGATGAGTAAAGTGAGAGTTAAAGACGTTCAGCCCATATTTACAGCATGAAGCTACTAAGAGGGAGATATGGGACTTTAGTCCAGGTCTTCTATCTCCAGAGCTAATGCTTTTCATAATATACTGTATTACAGAAACATGCACAGGCATTTTAAAAGTAAAGTTAATTTTTAGTAAAGAGCTAGGGAAGCAAATATTCATGAATTACAGAACATCCTAATTTCAGATCCAAACCACTTGGCCACTTAAAAATAAAAAGCTTAATAAATCATAAAGAATTGCACTTAAACTTATTTTCTAAAGTGATTAATAACAATGGCATTTCCCTACCAACTCCAAATGATAAAATCAATTTGGGAACTTTCCCAGTAATTTAAACTCAAAACACTAATCTTAAAAGAAATACGATATATCAAAAATATTTATAGTATGGTGCAAATACAACAGAATTTTAATTTTTATTTCTATTAAACTGATTTTTCTTTTTAAACTGGAGTCAGAAAGCCAAAAAGCTTTTCACATTCATTGAGCCTTTTGCATTTTATTTCAGGAGTTTCATTTTTCAGGCCAAAGCTGGGAAGACAAAACAAGCTCATTTGATTCACGCCCCAGAATTGTAGTTTCACTGCTTGAGCCAACGTCTAAGTGCCTGTATTAAGAGCTTCCCATCGACCAGAATGTGTTAATTCATCAATCTGCACAACTTTCCTTTGTACTTTTAAGATACTCTTCATTTTCCTTTTGGTTAGAGGACACTCAGTGAAATTTAAATTTCAGGTAAACAATGAATACTCTTTATTTTTTTCTTTCCTTTTTTAATTTTTAATTTTTGTGTTTTATTAGTATGTGCTTGCAGTATATAATGATTACATTCACTGTAGAGAATTGGTACACATACATAACACATTTCAATCCCTTCCACCCCTTCCACTCCCCTTTAGCATATCCCATGCAATAATTGGGACATACTTATACTAAAATGTTCATCATTTATCTGAAATTCAAATTTAACTCAGCAGCTTGTATTTTTATTCTCTGAATATGTCAACATTATTCTTGAATTTTTGTAGGTATCCCTGGGGTTTCACCTATAAGTAGTTATATTTTCAAGAGGCATTATTTGTATGATTTTATGGGTTTTGTGTGTGTGTGTGTGTGTGTGTAGTTAGAGGGTACTTTGTTAAAGTGATTAACAGCTATTGTCTCAAGGACAAGGGTATATTCCAGAGTGTACATTTTGAGAGGCACTCATTCATATGTGTGAGCATGTACACACACACACACACACATACACACACAATTTAAGGTGAGGCAAGACAGAATAATTTTAAAAGAGAAAAATAAGTGATGGAAAAATGGGAGGGGTATTGGAAGAAACTTCCTCTAACGTATATTAAAAGGTATTGTAAATCTCTAATAGTCAAAACTGTTTGGTTCTGGTACGTGAGTAGATTAATCAATGCCATAGAATAGAGAAGACCCGTCTTCTTACCCCAGTATAAGTTCCAGAAATGTCAAAGTAGCAAATGGAAAATTCAGTTGTAATGGTGCCAGGAGAAAACATACAAAATTTATATGTAATCTTGAAGAGGCAATGACTTTTCTAAGGAAAGTCCAGAAAACAAAAAGAAAAAGATTGATCAACCTAACTACATTTACATTTTTAATATTTTTCATGGTAAATACAATAAATACAATCAAATAATAATTTAGCCATTTAATCTTGAATACACCTGGAGTTCAATTTGGCCAGTAATTTAGTCCAAATAACAGTGGACTAAGTAAAGTTATTTAATATGTAAATGGTTTCTTGCAGATCATCAGAAATAAAGAGCAGAGGCACAAATAGAAAACGAAGAAAGGCCACAGCAGATAGCTCACTGAAAATCAGCTACACATAGTTAATAATCACACAGAAATACATTTTTAACCTCACTAACAAAGCAATACTAATTCAAACAATAGTGAAGCATTTCCCGTCATCATTTGCGAAAAGTTCAAAAATGAAATAATGTCTAGTAGTGGTGAAGATAAACAAATAGGTCTTTCATATCTTGGAGGCAGGATTACAAACTGGTTCAATCTCTTTCAAGGACAAAATTTTGTAATACTGTGAATATAAAAATGCATCTGCCCTTGACTTAATTCCTATTCTAGAAATTTATATTATGAAAATATTTGGACAAGTACGCAAATGCATACAAGTACAAGGATGTTTGTTACAGCATTGTTTGTATTCATAAAAAATGGTACTAAATAAAATGTGCTTCATAAGACAATGGGATAAATAAATTAGTACGTGTTCATATATTGGAATGATATTCAGTCAATTAAAGAAATAAAAATGAACTGCATGTGGTGAATACGTAGACCAGAAGTAGAGTGGCTTTTGTTGCTACCCTTTGTACTCGTTGAAACTTTTTGTATGAAATGCATGTAGTGCTTTTTCTATGAAAAGTAATCTGTAAAAGATACCTCTTTGGGTCTTTTTAAAAAGCTTGATTATCTCATTTCTTTTCTTGTTCTTATCTCAGGGTCTATTTGTCAGTTATCATTGTTGTGACAGCGAGGCCCTGCAGGGAGCTGATGATAACTGGTCCTTCATAACACAGCCCAGCAATCACCAGTTCAATTTTCTTGTACCATTTTAGGATCTTTCGCATTTCTTGCATAGTGGCAGTCTAGAGAGTGGCATATGCTGGAGAGCTAGAAATGAACCCAAGAATTGAGGGAGTGATAGATTGTTACTCTCCTCTTCCTCTGCGTTGTTACTCCTTCTTCAACAGCCCTCTCTGAGCTGGGGCTTCACATTTACCCACCCTTTAAGACTGTCATCTCACCTCCCTTCCAGGTTGACTTTCATGATTATTTCAGCCTTGTTCAGAACACTGTTCTTTCTTTTCTCTGACTTGGTGTCTTACTTAAGATATCAGACATAAAATGACATTAGACATTCCAAATAATACTTTCATTAAAATTTTTTCAAAGTAAAATTACTTTTTTCACTTTTTTTTAAATTGATAGATAAAAGTTTTGTCTTAGTCATGTACAGGATGATGTTTTGAAGTGTTATATCTACATTGTGGAATGGTTAACTCTAACTAACAAGTGCATTACTGCACGTAGTTATTTCTTGTGATGAGAACACATAACATCCACTTTCTTTACATTTTTCAAGACAAAATATATCCTCATTGTCTATAGTCACCTCGCTTCAGAATAGGCTCTTGAAAATTATTCTTCTTACGTCACTGTAATTATGTAACTCTTTACTGGGCTCCTCCCCTTATCCAATACTCCCTAATCACCTAGCCTCTGTTAAACACCATTCTACTCTCTCTTTCTAAAGATCAGGGTTTAGATTCTGTATACAGTATAAGTGAGGTCAGGTGGTACTTTCTTACCTAGTGTAATGGCTTGTGTTCAGATGTCCTCCCAAAGCCTCATGCAGTCATAGGAGGGGCTTTTCCAGAGGTAGTTGGGTCTAGAGTGTGCGACTGATTCATGGCACAGTGCTAGGATTAAGGGTTCTGGGATTAAAGGTGAGTGATTACTAAATCAGTCCACTGATTGGTTTGGCATCACCCTAAACCTGGTAGTCTAGACAGAATATAAAAAGGGCAGAAAGAAGCTGCTAAGGGGGCTTGCTTTGTTACCTTCTGCCGCCATGAACTGTTTCTCCTCTGCAACGTCTGTCTGCCATACCACACTGCCTTGGAGCCAGCCAATTGTGGACTGAAACATCTACAACCTGTTAGCTAAGTAAGCCTTTCCACTTTTAACTTTGGGTGTCAGATATTTTGTTTCAGCAATGAGAAAAGTAATTAAGACACCTGGCCTATTTTGCTTAACATAATGTCATCCATGTTGTCACAAACGGATGTTTCATTTTTAATGGCTGAAAAAAATATATATATATCTCACATTTTCATTATCCAGTTGTCAGTTGATGGCTAGTAGAAATAGTGCTGTGATAAATGGGAGTGCCAATATATCTCTGACTTACTAATTTTATTTCTTCTGTGAAATATACCCGTAATGAGATTATGGGATTATGTAGTAGTTATAGGTTTAACTTGGGAGGAGCAGATCTTGATACTGCTCTCCATAATGACCATACTAATTTACATTTCTACCAACAACATGCAAAAGTTTCTTCCATATCCCACCATTACTTATATTTTGTACTTTTTATATTAGTCATTCTAATCGTTGTGAAATGATCTCTCATGTGGTATAGATTTGCATCTCTCTGATGATTAATAATTTTGAGCAATGTTTTTTGTATGTTTCTTGGCTATTTGTGTACATTCTTTTGCAAAATGCGTGTTCACATTTCCCATGTTTTAATAACGTTATTTTTGTTACTGATTTATTTGGGTTTCTTATATTTTGTGGACATTAGCCCTTTAGCGGGTACAGACTTAGCAAATATTTTACCCCATTGTGATTTTTTAGGCGGTCTCTTCATTCTGTCGATTGTTTCCCTTTTTTGTGCAGGAACATTTTAGATTGATGTAATTCCAATCATTTATTGTTGTTTTTGTTGTATGTGCTATTGTTCATGTAGGATTCATTCCATGGTCACCAGGATGGTTGAACATACACAAATCAATAAATACAGAATGAAGGACAAAACTGTATGATTTCAATAGATGTAAAAAAAGCATTTGACAATGTTTAACATGATAAAAAAGTCTCAACAATTTAGATATAGAAGAAATCTTCCTCAACACAACAAAAGATTTATATGACAAACTCTCAGCTAATATCATACCGAATGGGGAAAACTTGAAAGACTTTTCTCTAACATTTGTAACAAGACAAAGATGCCTGTTTTCACCACTCCTATTTATCATAGCACTGAAAGTCCTATACTGAACGATTAGGAAAGATAAAGAAATGAAAAGCATCCAAGTTAGAAAGGAGGAAATTAAATTGTCTGTTTGCTGATGACACAATTATATACACAGAAAACCTTAAAGATTACAGTAAAAACTGTTAGAACTAAGAAATTAGAAAGTTGCAGGATACAAAAATTAACATTAAAATCTAAGAGTAAAATTTCTGAAAGAAAAATAAAGAAAAATTCCATATACAATAGTTAAAAACAATACCTACGAATAAGTTTAACCAAGGAAGTAAAAGACTTCTACAAAAAACTATAAAACATTGACAAAATAAGTTGAAGACACAAATAAATGGAAACATATCCCGTGTTCATGGATTGAAGGAATTAAGATTGCTAAAATGCCCATACCTTGCAAAACAATCTACAGATTCAATGTCATCTCTACCAAATACCAATGACCTTCTTCACAGAAATAGAAAACACAACCTTAAAAATGTGAAAGGAACCACAAAATCTCTAAGTAGCCAAAGTAATCTTGACCAAAAAGAACAAGGCTGAAGCTGTTACACTTATTTTAAAGTACCATGCAAAGCTGCAATAACCAAAACAGCATGGTTCTGGCATAAAAGTAGACACATAGAACAATGGGACAGAATAAAAGACCCAGAAATAAACCCATACCATCACGGTTTTTGGCAGGTTTTGGCAGTTTCCAAGAACACATTATGGGGAAAGGACAGATTCTTCTATAAAATGTATTGGGGAAACTGAAATTGCACATATAGGAAAATAAAAGTAGAGCCTCAGTTTTTACCATATACGGAAATTAATTCAAAATGGATTAAACACTTAAATGAAAGTCCTGGAACTATGAAATTATCTAGAAGAAAGCATAGGGGAAATAATTCATGACATTGTTCTGGGCAAGAACGTTTTTGCATAAAACATTTTTCTTCAATGTAACTAATACAACAGAGGAATTAACTGCATGTTATTATCTAACAGCAAGGACTTTTTTTGTCAAACAAAACAGTTCAAAATTTTTTTTACAATTCTTGCAGACCTCTGGATAAGTTATTTAAACTTTCTATATTTCAATTTCTCTATTTTAAAAATATAGATAGTAGCATCTACATATAGGGCTATCTCATTGGTATTAAACATAAAGTGACTTTCACCATACCTGGTACATTATAATCAATTACTCTTAGCTTAGGAGCTTCCTATTCCTATTCCTATTCCAACATCTTTATTACCACTAAGACAAGAAATAGAAACTCAGAGTGAATAGACCCCAGAATGAAATTTATTCTTGTACAGCATAGATTTCTCTTTCCTTTCCCTCACTTTTTGACTTTCTTATTTTTTCTTTTTCTTATCTCAAGATCTATTTGTGTTCCAACTTTCACTTATCGTCTGTGTAACATTGGGCTGATTATTGAAATTTTTAGGGCCTCGGTTTGCTCAACCTAAAACAGAATTGATACTACTATCCTTATAAGGATTGCTAAAACGTTTCAATGGGATTATGTATGTGAATGCGTAAAGTATAAAGTTGTAAAGTGCTATAACAATCTGAAGTGTTCTTATTAAATGTTCATGTAGAGTGAGATTTTAAAGAGAACAAAAACCTTTGGAGTCCCAATGATTTATTTTGCGGCTCAGATTGATGTGTCAATTTTAGTTGGTTCTCAAGCCATACTTCCAGCTGTCATCCATCAACACTTTGGCCACAGCCTGTTCTTGGCTGCCTATCTGTATGGAATTAGTTATCCTTCCTAGCAGAGCCTAGTTTTCTCCAGACAAATTCTCTTCTTCCCAAAGACAGAGATTCACAATGTTCAACTTATATACCCCTTCTCTTGAATCTGCAGCATCCCTACTTGTTTATTTTTCTGTCTTTGAGATGTTGACATATTTTTAAAAATTCATTCATTCATCAACACTGTTTACAAATAGATACTGATCACCCACTGTGTGCCAGTTTTGGTGGCTAAGTTTTGGAGAAACACAGGGAAGTAAGACACATTGCCAGCACTCAAGGACTTCATAGTTGAGTAAGGGATAGGCATGTAAACAAGTCTTTCGAATTAATTTTGTTTAATAAGCATAACAATAAAATGTCTACAAGCTATAGCCACTACATACTCAGAAGAAACATCCTAGAGAAAGTGTCATAGTTTCAAACATTGAGTAACTTTCTGACGGACAGACAAGACAGATAAGGCTTTTCCATGCAAAGAATGCAAGTTATCAAAAGATACAAGTCACAGAGCAGCACTAAATATTTAGAGAATATATTAGAGAATTATGAAGAGTGATGGGAGGTGGATTAGGAAATGAAATGCAGACCAGATCATGGAAGTAATTGTATCCATTCCAAAAGACCAGAAATCGGCAGGAGTTTTGAAAAGAAAAGAGGCACAGTCTGTTCGCAACAGTAGTTATCAACCCTCATGATGCATTGGAACAACCCGGGGATCCTCAAAATTATGATGCTTAGAATAAAGTTCTTGGCATTTTAAAAATTGTCTTCTGATGCTTGTAACGTGCATGTAAGGTTAGGAAAATGAACATAGAGTTTCAGAAAGTTCATTTTTGGCAACAATATGGATGATGCATTGGGTTTTGGGGAAGAGCAAGACTAGAGATGCATGGACCAATGAAGGATGGAGAGCTATTGCAATTCTCCAGGAGGTGAGATAAGACCTAAAAATATGGCGATGTGTTAAAAAGAATAAATTGTCACCTCCCCCAAGCACATTATTAGGGGCATTAAACAGGTACTATGTTTTACAGTTTTGGGGTATTGGGTCTATAACTGCAGTAGATGTTCAATAAAGGCTTTCGACTAGATAGATAATCACTAAGCATTAGACACCTCTCTGTGTTTTTTTCCTGCTTCCTATGCTTCACTTACCTGGATTTTGCTCTGTGTGTTTTTATGTAGGTTCTTCCTAGAATCCATTGCTGAATGCAAGTGCTGGAGTATACTTTTAAAGATCAAACCGCCAGTAAGTAGAATCCCGATTATACATACAGACACACACATATGTCTGTGTGTGTGTGTGTGTGTGTGTGTGTGTCTGTGTGTGTATATAATCCATATAATATATATACAGAGTGATTGAAAAATGTTTAAATTTTTAAAACATTTATTACACTAAGAGACAAATAGTTATTAATCCCCCTCAAAATACTCTCCCTGCCCTCAGTAACACTTATTTCATCGTTCTTGCCACTTTCTGAAGCAGTTCTACACGTCCTCTTCTGTAAATGTCTTTAGTTGCACTGTCATGGCGGCCTCTATGTCTTAAATTAATTCAAAATGTTTACATTTCATGGTCATTTTGACTTTGTGGAAGAATGAGAAGTCTCAAGCTGTTAGATCTGGTGAATAAGATGGATGAGGAGAAACCATAATGTTTTCATGAGCCTACTTTTGCATTGAATGGTACTCAGCAGCAGCATTCACTATATTTTTGATCATACCTTGTAATGATACTCATGAAAGAGAACTTCCAAAACTGCTTCAGAAGCTGACAAGAGTGATACAATAAGTGTGTTTGAAACACAGTGGAGTATTCTGAGGGTGATTAATAGCAGTGTATCTTTTCCCATAATCATTTTAAAAAATTTAAGCAGTCACTGTATATTTTTATCACACCTCTCTCTATATACATATATACCAAATAAAGAATCACATATTAGAGAGAATCATATACAGAAAGAGACAGAGACAGAGCATAGATATACGTGTGTGTGTATATATAAAATCCATATGGTGTATTTGCAGAGTGATTGAAAAATGGAAAAATGTTGGTGAAGAGTAACTGAGCGAAGGGCAAATAGGCACTTATTATACTTCATAGGTTTAAAATTTTCAATATTAAATGTTGGTTATATCACTGAATTATATACAGTACTTTGAAATGTTTAAAATTATAAATTTTAAATTATGTTTATTTTCCCACTACAAAACATTGAGAAAATATACAGATCATGTGAATGAGGACAAACACAAATGACCGAATAAGCAGATGAGCCAAAGTTGAGTATGAGAAGAGAGGAGGACATGAATAGGAACTGAAAAGATGGATAATAGAATCATGATTCCAAAAACTATCAACACACTAGAACAATGAATAGAAATTAACAATTTCACAGTTCTCCTTTGAGGTTTAGAACATCAGTTTCACACACAGAGGATGGTTTGTCATCGCAGCAGTTGGCATGAAAATGTCCTGAGGTTTTTCACTTGCTCAAGGGTTGGTGTGAGGCAAGGGTGTGACCCAGATGCTGTATAGATCCGTAGAAGTTAAGATTTCATGAATAGAATGTACATGTCCTAAACAATTGAGGTTTGAGCCTAACAAATATTTGTACAGGTCAAGCCATACTGGAATATTGTCACTGAAATAGGAAAATATGTCTGCAGTAGAACTGAGAGAATGGAGAAAGTTTAAACAGCCATCTCATCAGAGATCTGGGTCAGAGGGTTGTGTCTGACCAGTGGTCTGCATGAAAAGGGGTGCCAAGAAAAGATGAAGCAGGAGGGTAGATACGTATCTGTGGCAGGTTTACAGAAACTAAGAAACAGAAAGGTAGAAAATGAATAGTCCATACAGTCCCTAAGAATTGGACCCAAAGGGTTAACACTGGGTTAACAAAGTTCCAAAGAGCCTGGCCCGCAGGCGTGAGGCAGGCCCACTGCAGCTGCTGCTCAGTCTGGGCCCATAGCCCTCTCCTTGCTGCTTCTGCTACTGTCATCTGCCAAAACCTGGGCAGGACCCTGAGAAGCTACAGAAGACAAGGCATTAAGAGGAGGTGAGCACTGCTTTCAAAATCTATAGGGCTGGGTGGCAGTTGTCACTGTGCTCCGTTCACAGATGAAGAGAGTAAGGCTCAGGACTGGCTGAAAGTCAAATCGATAAGAGGTGGCAGAAATAAAATTCAAACCCAGATTGCTATCTCATGAGTTTATGTCATATTTATTAAGAGGTATTTATGATAAGCACTGGGGCTATCATGGTAAATAATACATAGCCCTTGCCCCCACGATGCTGACAAATAACGTGAAACTGCAATTAGCCATAGTTTACGTGGGTAGTACACACAGACAGAAGGATGGGAAGAGAATCTCGAAAATCAATTTGGGCCCAGATCGCGTACGCTTGCAAGTGCTATGCCAAATGGGGTGAACTTCGTACTGTATACAGTGAAGAATTATAAACATTTCTGAAGCAGGGGAATGCATGGCCAAATCAATGTAACTAGACAACTCTAAGAACAGGTGAAAGGTGAACTGGTAGGAACTGGGAAGATAACAAAAGTGGCAACAGCTTTGAAAATTCAGATCCAGGAGAAAGGCCAGATTGAAGGAGTGAGATGATGCTTGGATTGGAATACGCTGATTCTCACCTGACTCTATATCCAGGAAAGAATGTCCAGGAAGCAGCTAGAAATGCGAGTAAAAGTAATGAGAAATATTTGAATTAAAGGGACCTGGGATGATCAGCTCTTCCTACTTGCTTGAAGAGAAGACTGGGACTGAGTCTGTTTTAGAAAGCAAAGAAAAGTGAAAAGAAGACGACGGAAGAGAAGAGGAGAGAGGGAAGGAGGGGAAGAAAAAAGTAAAGAAAGGGCTGTGTC